>VZRZ01006021.1:106028-127642 GCA_013398175.1 Climacteris rufus | reverse complement strand
CCCCCCCCCCAATTTGTTTCATAATTTTAGGCTTGGAATGGCAAGGCAATAGACATCTGAAAGTTAATGTTGGGAACATTAAGAAGAACAAAAACCTTCTACCAGTCAATAAGCACCTGCAAGTACGAAGAGTGTGGTTGTAATGAGGAAGAACAACCTTTGGGGTATTCTCATGCAGTCCTGGGTCTTCTCTTTTCCACTTGTCCCTCATTTTGTTTTCTAAAACCACCCAAAGGAAACACAAAGCCATTACACATTGCACAAGGTTTCTCTTTGAATTGAAATCATAATTAATTGCCTAGTGAACCCCTTATCAAGAGGTTACAGGATAAATAAGGGATACAGGATAAAACTGCTGGCAATAAAAA
Source organism: Climacteris rufus (assembly GCA_013398175.1). Lineage (NCBI taxonomy): Eukaryota > Metazoa > Chordata > Aves > Passeriformes > Climacteridae > Climacteris > Climacteris rufus. The sequence continues at coordinate 127,274 of VZRZ01006021.1, read as the reverse complement.
TACAAGCATAAAATTAACAGACCCATCTGTGGGCTGATTATTTGGTTAAGAAAAGCTACTAAATTTATGTGGGCTGATGCCTATTTTCCTTTCAAATTAATTTCATGTTCTAAAGAAAAAGGCTAAAGTTCTTCATCTTACATTACCATACTATTTAAAAGAGAGTTTAAAGAAAACAACTCATGAAAATGTTAAGAAACTTCCATTTTTACATATAAATCAAGGAACAAAACAACCTTAACTGAGGAAGAAGGAGGAAGGGACCTAATACACTGGATTTGTGAAAAGTTTCATTTAACTACCTGCCTGAAAAACAAAATCTTTCATTTTCCTCCTGTTATAGAAAATTTTTCCCTTATATTCCTTTTGTTTTATTCAGAAAAAATGCAAGACGAGATAAGAATGTTTTTAGTGTTAGATAAATGGGTATATAGTATGAAAATTGGGGGGTTGAAGGTCTGGGGGTTTTTTTAGCACCGATTATTAAACCAATATTTCCTTCCAAAAAACATTTCTTTTTCTTTTTGTTTCTGCTACGTTTTATTGGTGGAAAAAAAACCACATATCCTGTTTTTCAGACAGGTAATCAGATCTAGAAAGGAAAGAATTGTCCTGCTTGCTGATTACTAGTCACATAAGATAGAGCCTGATTCTACAAAGACCTTAAGCTTACTAATGATCCAGTAGTGCTGTAGGAAGTAAAGATTTTTGTAGTGTCTGCTGCAGAACACTTGTATTGCATGCTCCCTCATAAAAGAACTTAGCAGCTGTCTGACCTTCCATCTAGAGTCTGGGGAAAAGGGTCCAGTGCTTGCTTAGTCCTTAGGCAGAGTGCCCTGAGAGTGCTCTGTGCCATTTTTGTGGAGACTTAAATGAAATTTGGGTAAAGATTTCCCTGCTCCCTCTAATGATCACGATTCAATCAGCTAGTGCAAAGTTACCTAAATGCTTACATATGTTACAAGCTGACATTTTGCTTTGCCTTAAGTCATACTCATGAATCATGACTGGTGTAACTGAAAATGAAGCTTCCTAATGCAGCTTACATATGAGCTGTTCCTTTTGTCATCGTTACTTCCAAGTTTCTTTTGCTCACTTTTCAACCAGTTAAAAGAAATACATTTCTGCTTGCTCTCCAGTTTTATTTTGTATCGTACTGACATTATTGCAAAGCAGAAAAAAAAAGGGTTTAATCCCTGGTGATATTGTTTTACATTCTGAGGTAAAGAAGTGCCTTGTTCTGTAAACTGGTCCAGAGTTATCTAGTTCAGTTGGCTGCATTTTCACTATTTCCAGTGGTTTATAGTGTACATGTGTACACCAAAGGACTGCTAAGGGTAGAGAGGCTTCCTACCTCATGATCCTACAGGAGTACAGTTCTTCAAATGTATGTGGTATAAACTTTACAAAAATCTGAGAGAAACTGTAGTACACACTGTTCATTAGTCTCATTTTTATACTGATGAAAAGAGGACAGGAGAGGGAATTAAGGAATTACTCAATATTAATTTATTTATTTCTTCTTCTCAGTACCTTATATATCATCTCTATATTTTAGGAATTTTACAGATCAGGAAAGTGCAAATTTTTATCCCTTCCTATGGCTGTTAGAAGGCAACTTAACCATGGCAACACAAATAATTTAGATGGAATAGAGATGTTACAATTCCTATTTGCAAAGTGCTTGTTGTGAGTCCTGGTAAGGCTGATCAGTGCTTTCCAAGAGTAAATAAAGATGCAGAAGCATTAACCTGGAAAAAATCAAAAGGCATTTATAATGACCTGAGATAACTCACTCTGAAAAGAGGTGTCAAATATGCAATGCTGCAGTCAGATTTCCTGACTCACAGGGGCTGTCTGATCACTGGGTCTAGAGTATACCAGTTCTGGGTCAGGTATTTTAAAAGTATGAACAGCTGAAAGGTCAAGGTTCAAGACTACTGCGTTGATCCAGAATGAAGAGGACATGTTAATACACTTCCAATGGCCTTGAATTGCAGCAAGGAAAATTCACCACCAACACTATAGAAGCAATTTTTAGTGGTAGTCTAATTAAACAGTGAAATGGAAGGTAGAAGTAGTTAAGGAGTTCTATGGAATTTCTGCTGCTGTAGATGTTCAAGAACAGGCTACACACACGTCTGTTAACTTGGTTAAATTGTAATTCTCTCTGTCTTGGGGTTGGTGAACTTGGACTAGGAACCTGTTCAGGTTCCTACCAGCCCTGTGATTCATTTACTACAACCTTTTGAACAGACAAGCAGAGAGAAACTAAAGAATGCAGAAAAAGATAATCTGCAAGTGTCAATGGTGCCTGTTTAAATAGTAATTACCAATGTTTCCTGAATATATAGGTAGGATAGCACTCCAATCAAATGTTTGGTTTTTACTTTCTTGTCTCTATAAGAAAATGAAATTAAGAAAAGCATATTAAATTACAGTTGGTGTAAAGTAATTTCACTTAATACATGAAGAGGAAGAAATATTTGTTCAATATTTTCTTTGTCTCTTCTACAAAGAAAATAGGATCAGAATGCAAAAGAGAGAAGAGATTCAATATCTAGTCATTTTGGAGAATGTGGTGAGTTGCTGCAGTTTACTGAGAGGTATATATTTTTACTTGTGTGTTTCTTATTCTTTGCATCCCCTAAAACCACTGTGACTTTCTCCACTGTGGTTAGAGACAAGTGTAAACACAAAAGGTGACTTTGAACTTAGTGTCACAAGGCAAATGGTTTCCCTGGCAACACTGATCAGAATAGCTTTGATTTAATTGTCTCTGGTTTAGCTTTGGATACATCAGTTTGAAAGGTGAACAAAATATCTGGTTTTATAACTTGGGTGAAATGAAACAAGAGCTTGTTAGTGTACTCGAGTCATTTTTGAATGAGCATGCTGTACACCCCATACACTTGGAGTTAGGCCAGGTGGTTGTGTCAGTTCTAAAGTGCAGACCACTATAGAAGAGATCTACAATCACAAGTGCACTCCAGCTCTCAAAATGAGAAAGAAAGAACCAAAAGATGCAGGCTATCAAGAATGCAGTACTAGCCAAAGAGACATTTTAACACAAGATAAAGAAATCACACATTTACCATTTCATCTTTTTTTTTTTAATTTTTAGTATGCTTTCCCTTTCCACGCTGCCAATCATTTGTAACTCAGTTATTTGCCTCTGTAAAAAATGTTGACATGCCATGCTGTCTAACTGTCTAGTCTTTATAGACTGACAGCAATTGTAATAGAACATTTTTAATTTTTGTGTGTGATTTGTGGCTGTCTTGACAATGATACAAGTGCTTCTCCTTTGTGTCAAGAAAAATAGTCAGTAGTTCTGTCTGTAATTTAGCTAATTTGATATTCAGAAAACTACTGAATAACTGCTAAAATATGGGTGAGAAGCTGGTGATTTTTATAGATGGGAAGACAATAAGAGGACATCTTTATTTTGCTCTAGTGATCCTGACAGGAATGTAGGAGTTAGTGATCCATACTCAGCTAACCTGAGTGATCCCAGGCCTGTACTCTGCTGAACTAAACTGAACATACAGGTTGGCCTTCAGGTCTGTGTTGTGCTGCACAAATCTGCTGGTTTCAGAGTAAACTAAACCAACTAATTGTGGCAGAGTTATCCACACACAGTTCCCACCAGCAATCAGCGATTGCACCACCTGCACAGCCCTGTCTCTACCCAAGAGTCCAGAAAAAGTTCTCATGCGAGCAACCTTTGTGTTGTGCTGTCCCTGCAATTTGTCAGGAATTTTCCCAAACAAAAACAGCAGCAAAAGCCAGCCTTCCACTAAAATAATTCCGTGATAAAATATGCATATATACTTTTTTCCCCCAGTCAAGATTCTTATTGTGTAAGATTAGATCATTTGCACCAAAATAAAAAAAAATAAAATTAAAATTAAAAAAAAAAAAGGAACAAAAGAAACATGTTTTCCATAGGTAATGTGTAAGGCAACTACACAATCAATCTCTGATGACATGTTATTCCCTTCTAGTTCTGTAATATTATATATTACACTGTGTAGCTGGAGCTATCTTCTTTGTTATTAAGGACATTCTTCTTTTTTTTTCACCACAGTCTGTAAATTACAATACTGCCTAAGAGGCAGATGATACACTTCACTGCAACTTGTAAAAAAAAGTGACCTGATTTTTGCAAAGAATGTCTCCAATTAGATTCCAGCTGAGGACTTTCCATGTGGTGGAAATATTTGCCAGATAATTTCCATAGCTGTGCAGAAGAGAAATATTCAAGACATTACTGTTTGTTATGCTATCTTCTGAAGTCATGTCAGTCTGGTGTGAGTAGATTATGCTGACATATGAGATATTGTTTTTGTAGTATCTCTAGCACAGTAGCCACTTAGAAGTTGCAGGGGTCTCACAAGACAACCTGCCCTTGGAACCCAGAATACACCTTTGTTTTCCCAATTGGCATGATGAGTTTATGTCATTTAAGCTTTCATTGCATTGGCAGACAAAAGACTCTGGAGGGTGGAGTCACAGTGACAGTTACTAGGATTGTGTTATTTCAAAGATTCACAGTTCAGTGATTTAATATAACAATTTTATTCTATATAGCTATTTAGGTGTGGAAGAAAAGCTTCATATTGGTTAGAAAACATGTATTTAGAAAGTCAGCCCCATCCTTTAAGTAAGTTACTAAAGTGAAGGTCAAATCCTCCATGTGACTATTAGTTTTCCAGTAAGAAAAGTAAAGTATCAACTCTCCCATGAAACATGAAAAAAAATCATTCAAGTTCAAAGCTAGACACATGCATCACTCGTCAGAAAACACATTTTTCAAGTACAGCTAAAAAGAGCTGCCTTCCTGTTATTCACCAAAAACACTTTCATGTGCTCTTTTAAATGAAATATCCTAATATCTGCTGTTTATTGTCCTTTCTGCTGTAGATTTCTGTTTTACAACTACATTTGCTTCTTAATCCTGTTCCTTTGTTTCTGGTTGCAAAAAGAAAATAAGTTCTAATTTGATAGAATGGATTGTCTGGAATGAAGCAGGCTCCTCCTTTGCCCCCTCCTCTTCGTCCCAAGGCAGGAATATGGATAGTTTGACACTTTTTTGCAGTCCTAGAAAATGACTGGCATTGATTTGAGACATTGTGTTATTTGTCAGAAGCCATGGCCCAAGGCAAGAATATAAATGAAATCTAGAAGTATTATCCATCACTGGGGCTGGAAGTAGTATTACTGGAAGAATTAGAAGAGATGGCTTTTATGGATTAAAGGACCTGATGGTAGGAAGAAAATCCAACATATGTGTCTGTACAGCAGGGAAAATTGTGCTTTAATCCTAATAAATATCCTTCATTTGGGTTACACAGGGCAGAAAGGTGGCCAGAATGAACATCATGGAGTTCAGTAAATCCAAATGAAAGTCCTGCATTTGAGTCAGGACAACTACCAATACCAGAACAGGGTGGGGGATGAATGGATTGAGAGCAGCCGTGCGGGGAGGAACTTGTGGGCACTGGTGCCTGAAAAATTGTGCTTGAGCAGGCAATGTGTACCAACCAAAATTATCATGGCTTCTGTGTGTTCACACTTTCATTTAATTAATTGCCAAATGGATTAAATAATGGAATGAATTGTGCAGTTGCCAGTGGTACTTATTCCTGCCTCTCCTTCACCCCATGATCAGTGTTGTTTCAGTACAGATTTGTATGCTTTTTTATCCTCTTGTAGTTCATGGAAGTTAATCAAAATCAGAAAGGCAAAAAAAGAAAGAAGCTGTACCAACAGTTGTGGTTGCTATATTTTTGATTTGGCATGTGCCAACTTCATAATATGAGTTAAATGATGCAGCTTAAGGTTCAAAATCACCAGTGCAACATTTAGGTGAATTTTCTTTGCATTAGCTAGAAAACATTTTGATTTTCCACTCCTCATTAATGTTTTGGTTGTACGTTTTTTCTTTTTTCTGTGAGAACGCGATGATTTCATCTATGTAATGCAAAACTGATCTTTCTAAATCATTAATGAGCCTTTGTGAGTTAATGAGCATCAATTACTCTGCTCTCAAAAGATCTCAAAAGATCTGTCTGTGTATTCTCAGCTGTGATTTGTGCATCAGCATAAGAATTTTAACCTTTCAAACTACTTTAAAGGGTACTTATTTTCCCTTTTAGAAGTAATTTTATTTGTTAGCATATTTGTCAAATCTACTCTTCCATTGGCCAGAGATCAGATGCTTGGCAAGGTCCATGCCAAAATAATTAGAAAATTGATGTAATTGCAGAATATGATAGGGATTTTAATGTCAAAATTACTTGTAATGGCATATGATTGCAGCATATACTATTAGCATGTGTGGATCAAGCTGCCACAGAAACCTGTGTTTCAGTGTTGACTGTGATGGGAAGCTGTAGAGACTATTTAGATCCAATTTTCTTACCTTTTTGTATTTTCCTGAAAATTGTAAGTATCACCAGTTCTTTAGCTAAAAAGCTGTATATTGCTGATGATTATATAAACACTCCCTGACTATCTTGTATCCAGATTTCTGTGATTTTTCCATGTATATAATGTTTGCTTGTTAGCAGGACTCTGCCCAAATCTGTATTCTTTATTTTGACAAAATTTTTGAACTATTTCTCCTATACTCACAGATCATTAACCCTGAGGTGCCCCTCTACTTTAGGAATCAAACTAGACCTTAAAATAACATTGGTTTGTGTAAACGAACTGCAGATATTATCATTTCACAATGTATAATAATGTAGTGCAGTCAGGTGCTCTCTTGGTGCTCAAAAAACAAGAAAAATTACATCAGCTTGTCTGTGCTGAATGGCTTGTGTTTGCTGCTGCCAGCTGATCATCTGTACCTGGGTCTAGAGAGGTCCTGTTAAGATCTATGGGATTTTGCCATGGCTCCCTCCTGGCCACTCTGCTTGGCTGTGCAAGTGTTTCAACAGGGAGATGGGACAAGTATTCAGATCGGAGAGCTGGACACCTTTCTGGCCCACAGTGTAGATGTAGCCCTACAGTTAAACAGACAATACAGTCACTTGGAGCCCATCTACAGCCTGACTTTGATTTGTGGACTATATTAATTAAGACAACATACAAAACCATTATTTTTAATTGAAATGGTCAGCTTGCAAAAAAATTACCTTCTCATCCTTTCCCATAGTTAGACTAGTAGCTGTTTAGACTTACTCACCCTAGGCAAATGTATTCTATATCACACACCATTCTTCAATAAATTCACAAAACTTCAGCTAAAAACTTTTAAAATCCGGTTTTAAAACAAATCTGCAGGTGAGTTTGCACTGGTAACTCACTTGATTTCCTATATTTTGGTGACATTGGGCTTCCTGCTGTAAGAGCGTAAGAAATGAATGGAAGAATACTTTTACCTTTTTATGAAGTTCATGACAATCCTTTTTCTTTAGTGGAAAAATGGTTTATCTGTTCTCAAAGAAGCCCCCTCACTTTATAGTTGAGATACCATAAGATAGTCTCTTGCAGTTACATGATTTTAACTTCTTTCAAAGCAAAGCAAAACAAAAATATTTCTTGCCTCCGGATATCTAACTTGTGTTTGTGGCAGGTTTTTTCCCTTTCTTTATTTGGTGAACATGAAATGATAATAAAGTAAGAAAAGAGATCCATGAAGCAGTAAAAAGTCCATTTTTCTCAATGTCTGAATTATGAGATGTTGATCACCAGCCTGAAGAATTCAGATGCTTCAAGTGATCATCAAGTTCAGTTGTACTTGAAGATGAACCAGATAATTCCTTTTAGGAGGGCAAAATATTTGCAATATTTCTGCAATATTTTTCCTGTTTGTTCATTTAATCGTCCTTTTGCATTTTTTTTTGCTATATATCTTTCAGAAAAAAACCCTCAATGTTATTTTTATGTTATTGCAAAGTTGTTTGGTATATAATTTGATTATAATTGTGCATTTTCTACTAATGCAAACAGTTCTGGTCCAAAGCAATTTTATTTTCTTTAAAGGTACAAAAATAATTGATTGTCATGAAGTTTCCAAGGAACTAAATACAGTCTAGGGTGTAGGTTGAAAAGACAATTCTACCTGTTAGCCTCAAGCAAACAAAACCAAAGTTGGAAAACATTCCCAGCAGCCCTTCCAGCAAGTTTTTTAATGAGGTTGAATTCATCACTCATATTTGATAAAGGAAAAGCGTAAGGCAAGAAAAGCAGATCCCTTAAGCCATGAACAAAGGATTTAAAAGCATCGAGGTGTGTATTTCCCAGCATAACTTTGGAACTAAGAGGTACAACACAGTCACTTCAGAACCTGTCACTGTCAAAAGTCTGAAGACTGAAAATCAGCTTATGTTGAATATCCTTTTGTTCAGGTTAATTCTAGCTATAACAAAGAAAGTAGGACAACAGATCCTTGTTGTTACCAGAAGGATAAAACAAAACATCATTATCTTGATATCTCTGCCATTTATGTACTGACAAAATTCTCCACTACAAAACTATTACAGTTTTTTTTATTTTTCTTGTAGGGAAGTATTGTGAGTGTTTGTGTAGCATTTTTTTCAGAGGCATATTTCCTGTTTTCTGAGTTTTACCTAACTGGAAGACTAGAAGAATTCAATATACCCAACACTATATTCTTTGGAGCTTTCTAAGTGTCAAAATATATATACAGAAAAAGCCAACTTTTTGAATTAAAAAAATGAAAGCAAGATTAATGAGCTTTTTAAATAGTGACTTATAAGAAAGTATGAAAATCCAAATAAAAAATAAAGTTAATGAAGACAATTTACACTTTGTTGGATTTTTGTTATTAAACAAGAATTCTATTTACAATTAAATACAATGTTATGATAAAGATACCTGTATAAGAAGCATAGCCAAATACATTACTTTGTGATTCCTGATGGGATAGCAGTACATGTTCAGAATTGTGGATGACCATACAAGAGTGAGTTTTCTAAATACTTAAGTCATGAAGTTATATTATCAAATGGCCTCCTTCTGCTGACAAAGACTATAGGATCAGTAGATTGAGTTTAGTGTAACTGCTCTACTTGGACTGGAGAGCTGATACAGTAAAAAACTTCAGTGTGAACCTGAAGAGGCCATTGCTCCTATGTAGGGGGACAGGGTTTGAAAAAATAGTTTCCCTAGAAAATTGGCTGCAGGTGACAGAAGAGGATATGGGCTTACCTTAGTGAGCCACAAAGGACACCTGGGTCAGCAATCAGGAGGTGTCAGAGCAGCCAAAGAAGTCACATTGTAGGACCATTACCCAAATACAGAGAAGGCAGCAGATTCAGAGAGCACACTATGAAACACACATGTAAAGAAACACAGACAACACGTGAAAAGGAACCTGGGCAACTGTGTGACCAAAGAGAAAGTGGTAACAGTGAAGAAACCAAAAGACAGAAAGTATGTGAATTATTTTTCTATGTCTACTGTTATGTGTGCGTATGTTTTAGTAAAAGGAGTGAGACAACCTAGGAAAGGGGGAAGGGAAGGAAGAAAAGAGAAGGAAAAACATGTAGCTAATCAAGTATCTGGCACAGCAAAAATCATGTGGCGGTCAGATTTGAAGTTGTAATTTGGTAATAATTTAGTATCCCATTATTAATCCGAATTTATGAGACTTCTAGTTAGACAAACAAATCGTATGAGACGTTTTCACAACTTTAATGTCATTTATATCACCTTCTTAGTTATACTTGGCTCCCTTATTGATTATCTAAACAACCTTCTGAAGCTGGCATTGCAAACATTTGAGTTTTCTAAGGAATCAAATGGATCTGTGGTAAGAACAGGAAACGACATCAATCCATGTAATTGCCATAGACTCAAACATAAACTTATTCATAAGTGTATTTCATTATGATTTGGCAAGACATTTTACCAAGTTTAATTTTAGACAAATTTTGTATTCATAGCATATTCTATTAAGTTCTTTTATCTCTGAAACCCAAATGGTTTTAAGTCACAAGAAATCACAGCTGTTTCATTTCTCAAGATCTGCATCCCAAACACACTCCCACTTTGTATTTTTTGAAATCACTAAGAGCAGACAAAACAAAGAGTTCCACAACCAAAAGGTATCTTTCCTACTGTGACTGATCAAAGCTTTTCAGTGACCAAACTTGGCAAGCACTCTCCTACCCATGCTGTCAAAAAAGGCATTAATTTTTTTCTAATTAAATCATAGTGATACTTCTTTACACTGTAGCTGGCCTCTTGTTCCTTTACTTAGTAAAAAATAGACTACTTATTCAGTTTTATTTCCACAGTGGTCTTGTCCTTTGTTTCCTGTGGAAGAACACTTTTTTTATTGCTGTTGATCAATGTTAAAAAGTCTGGTTAGTGATTTTAAGAAGGAAATTGTGATGTGGGAGAGTTGTTTTGCTTTGCTTTTATATGATTGGTAGTGCCAGTCTATTAAGAAAGTTTGGAAGTCGAAAAAGAGGGAAGCAAATACAGAAAAAGGCAAAAGATACTCATTCCTAGTGCCCAGTACTGTGGTGACAATTATACCAGTCCACAGGAGTCAAAGCTGCCAGAAAGTACAGTTGTCCCAGACCAAGGAGTGAAAATGTCCTGAAGCGAGTACATGAAACTATTTAAAGGCTGTCACAGCTCTAAGTACAAAATAGCTCCTGATGCATATGGTTCTTTCAGAAGCACTGACTTAGTTACAGAGAGACAACAAAAAATAATTATTGTGTGAAGCAACTATAAAATCTCCAGAAAATGTTTAGTTTACAGTAATTTCAGGACAGTTCTCAGAGGAGATTTCTGATGTATTGTCCTATTGCAACAACTGAGTTAGTTTAGCACAGAGCCACTGCTAACTTGAAGTTCTGTAATTTTTCACTAGCCTGTCGATGTGTCACTTCAGCAGTAGTTGTAGCTACAATCAATAAAAAATTTCCTGATTTTCTTAGTGGGCAGATATTTAGCTCAGAAATGTCTTGGAGTAGTTCTTATGTTGATTGGCAGCCTCATCCAGAGAGATTTGATTTTTAAGACTTTTTCCTTTTTTGAGTAAATTTACAGGAGTATTATTCTTGTCAGCTATATATTGGCTGAATATTCTCAACTCATTTTATACATCATGATATTGAAAGGATTCTATTGTTACTAGGGCATCTAGACATGCAATTTTAAAATAACTTGGTTTTCCTTTTATTTAAGACAGATACTTCATTTTTTGTGAAATATTGTATTGTTTGTGAAATACCATATTGTTTGTCAAATATAATACACTTATTTAAATTTATATTTTAATTGATAGTTAATTGATATTTTAATCAATACTTAATTCATATAGTAACTCAAATTAATTTGGTAATTATGAATAATTATATGATGATGTATATAGGATGAGAAAATCAGTGGTGCAAAGCCTAGGCAAACGACAGTGAGTAGAAGTGTACCCCAGGGTCCTGTCCTGTTTAACATCTTCATTAATGACCTGGATGGTGGGAGAGAGTGTGTTAGATGATGACACAAAATGGGGAGAGGTGACTGATACACCAGAGGGCTGTGCTGCCATCAGAGGGATGCTGGTGACTGAGCACTGGCACAGGTTGTCCTGAGAAGTTGTGGAGTCTCCCCCAAAGATATTCACAGTTCTTGGCAAGTGGCTCCAAGTGGCCTTGGTTGAGCAGAGTGTTTGGGCAAAGCGGTCTCCACAGGTCCCTTCTAATCTCAGCCATTCTGTCATTCAGTGAAGATTATAGGCTTCAGCTGTGACAAGAACTGTTAAATTCTCAGTGTTTATTTGTTGTGAAATTTACTACTTAGTCTTAAAAATTGTCTATTTGTTAAATTTAAATAACTACTAATGGTGTCAAAATTGCTACTAAAAAACCCTGAGGGCTTCACTGTACTGTATAGTATGGGAACATGGACAGAAGAATGTCCTCTTACCTTTGAGAGACCTTAAGATATACAAATAAATGAAATTCAAGAAGACCATGAGACAGATTTAAGTAACAGAACAGTTAATCATATCTAACTACCAAATTATTTGTAAATAAAGCAGTGATGGACTAAACATTTTGAGCACTTCTTGCTTTTCCTCCTCAAGATGGAGGGGGTGGTGGTGGAGAAAGATGGAATGTGCTTACTCATATGGAAAGCATCCCATTAACAAAAAAATAGCTGTAATTTTTCACAGCTAGTTTTGGTTAAGGAGACAAAGAGCTATGGGATCAAATTCCTCTTATTAGATTAAATGGATGTCCTTCAAAATAGAGTTTAAAGACAGAATAACTGATTCTGCATGCAATTTTAATCCCACTTCCTTTATGGACAACAGCTAGACTATAGGCAAAGTAAATCTATCTGTTTAATATCAGCAAGTGTTTTGTTATGGTCAATTACTGCAAGCTGTGATTTAGTAATTTTGTTTCTATTTCAATTCAGATTCACGGGGTTAGCTTGTTTTTACCCTCTGCTTCTTTCTTTTTCACAATTTTTCTTTTTATAAACAGGTAATTCCTTTTGGCAATAGAGAAGCTGGAAGCCAAAAATAACTTTTATTTGGCTTGTTCATATAATGCTTGTACCTTGGAAATGGACTGATTATTTTATGAGAAGAAGCTTCAAAGTAGAATACTGAAGTTATTACCTGTTAAAGTTCATGCAAACATCTCACATCTTAGATGTTGCTTCATATACTTTTTTCCTCCTTTCTATAAGCTATATAAATAACAACATTTAATAAGTGCAGTCATAATATGAGCTCCTGATGAACTCCACTAGTAGTTAATCATTAATTAGTAATCATTCAAAAACACATTCAAATTGTTTCTTACTTATCATTTTCCTACCTGCTTTCCAAGACATTTTAATAATTATAATTCTCTCTGATTTAAATAATAATTTGCCATGCATTATCAAACCAAATTTATTATGGAAACTCAAATAAATAACATATCTGTAATGTCTCTTGTCTACATAATTATGTATTAAAAATAAAGAAAGAAATATATTTCTTTGTGATAACCTGAAATTAATTAAAGATCTGGATTTAACTCTTTGGACAGGTAGTTAAAGATTGTTGGTCACTGAAAGTAAAACTTACAGGCAAAGAACTAAAAGATGTAAAAAATTTTGAAGCATGTGGTTGGAAATTTTCCTCAGAAACAATTGAGTAGTCTAAGAAAAAGTATTTTTTGCTATTACACAAATCTCTTTCAAGGAGTACTAGGATGAATGAGTATAACTTCCCTTTGAAGTAGATGGAATTACTACAGCATAAAGTCTAAGTAACATTTTAAGTTTTAAGTATAAATTCTTTATCAGACTTTACACCGAAGACCCTACAGAATCCTACTGTTACAGCTTTCAATTATTTAACCAAAAATGAGACTTGAAAGGCTATTATATCCACTGTAGCCTAGATATGAAAGACAAATACTAAAAACTTCTAATGAGTGTAGGAATAGTTACACCTAAAACACTTTCCAGGGTCAAACTCACAGAGGGTAGTCTGGAAGCAACTATTAGTGAAAAATGGAATATCCATGGGAATGGAATATTTTTTTAAATATTCAAGGTGCCACTGTAGCAGAAATCAGTGAGCACAACAAGTTAAATGAAATTATATCAGCTGTTTAATAACAACTATAACTGTAAAAAATACCTTACAAATCACTGTGTGGCATGGTACAATTCATAAACTTTTATGTTCTGCAAGGCCAAGATTATTCCTCTCAATCATTACTTGGTGAGTAGATTCAGGGAATTCAATTTCAACAAAGGGTTCAATATGAGTGAGAGTGGTAGGGTCAGATCCTAAGTGAGCAGTGCTTATACTGTTGAGGAGTAAGAGAATCTTTCCTTGAATATAAAATAAGTCCTTTTATGTTATCTCAAAGACAAACACTAAATGTTGCTCTGTCAGCAATGCATGTGTAATAAACCTGGAGGGTTTAGAAATCCAAGTGATACAGTAATTTCTCAGGATGATGATGAACCACTTTCATTCACTACCAGCTCTGGAGGATATTTAACAGCCTCTATCAGAGCTAGATTTTTTTGCACTGACAAGTCCACATAACATGCACACGACAGTATTAAAATACTGGATGAGAGGCATTCTGCAATATGAATATTTATCTTCAATAAATATTATACCAGACTGGATATTTCAGATGACTGAAAGAAAAGTAATGTGCTAATATTTAAAAGCGATAAATGGAATAGCACAGGTCTTGCTGTGATCTTGATCTTTTTCTGCCTGACACCAAACAATATAATCACAGCAGTTTTGAAGGTTTGGATCATCAAAAATCAAGGCCATGTGATTAAAAAAACCTATAATTATTATGAACCTGAGGATATTTTTCAATCAATATCTGTGGAAAACAGATTAATTGTATGAACACTGTATGCATATGTCTATAATAATTTGCTTGATTAACGTAATACTGTCTGAGTTTCTTGGTATACTGACACTTCCTCCTGAAAGGCACTCTTATACCAGTCTGTATCAGAAGTGAAAAGGATGCCAACTTAGTGTGGCTCTCACTACATTGCCGAAAATTTTTTGGTAAGTCTGTAGGTGTAACTGTAATGAAGAGATCAACAAGTGATTCTAGGAAAGTCCCATGTGATCTTGTTCTTGAAGCTGAGTTCAATAAAATTTCTATCTGAGCTGAAGCCAATAAAGTTGATCATATTTTTAGTTGATTTAAAGGTACTTAATATGTAACAAATAACACAAAATACTGACCTAGAATAATCCATATTGCTTTCCATTGTAAATTACGAAGTCTTCTTACAGACAGAGCACAGGCTACAATGAGAAGCAAAAACAATATAGAACACTGGGGGTCAAAGTAATTAATCAGTTCCATGTCATCTCAGTGTAGCACTAAAGAGATGAAAGTGAATATTGCTTATATAAAAATAGAATAAAAATAAAATAGAATGGTTGCTGTAAAAAAATAAGGTGGAAGTTTATTTAATTTTTAAGAAGAAAGCTGGTAAATTACATCAAGATTTAAAAAAATCAGGAAAGGTAATTAAATGGCTGGAAGATGTAAGACAGAGAGTCAATGAGCTTGGTCAAGTTAACACATTAAATGAGTCTTTGGAGGATAGGAATAAAAAACATTTTATCATAAATCCTTAAATACCATAAGAGGAATAGGCTTTTACTGAGTCTGCTTAAAACAGCTGTCAAAGGATTCCAGTGTCACAGAAAATTTTTGGCCAACCAAGTTCATACAGGTAGTAAGCAAAATTATTAGTAAATGATGTATGATATCAAATTATTTGCCAAAAACTTCCACAAAGGAGCACAGAGTGCTGACAGCAGGCAACAGGCCCTAAATAATACCCTGTCATAGATGGTGCCACACTCATCAGCGAAGACATAGACAAACTACAGATCTACCTCAAGTCCAAAGAAGGCAGAGAGGACTTAAATTTAGGACTCAGGAGAAGGCACATCATGTTGAGGCCCATCCTGGGATTTTCTCAGGAGAGGCTCAGCCCTGGTATCCAGATGTAAAATACATCACGAATGGAAAAGTTCTCTGTAGCAGCTTTCAGACTGGTGGTGAGTTACTGCCTGGGCACACAGGAGACACTACAGGATGCAGGAGAAGAGCATTCTGGAACTGCACAAGCCTTTTGATAGCATGTTTAGGGGATGAAACAAAGGCAGTAAAAGGGATGGAGTTAGGTGAGTTGGAGAGGAACAACAGTGGAAAACCAGTGACAAACTGTGCTAGGACCTGCTTCCGTGCAGGCTTTCCACAAGGCCACAGCCTCCTTCAAACACCCACCTGCGACAGCATCATGTGCTACATAGATAGCATAGATCCAAGTAGATCCCTGTTCCATCATGGACCTCCATGGGCTACAGGGGCACAGCTGCCTCACCATGGTCTGCACCACGGCTGCAGGGGAATCCAGCACCCACAGCACCTCCTCTCCCTCCTTCTCCACTGACTTTAGTGTATGCAGAACTGCTTTTCTCACATATGCTCACTCCTCTTGCAGCTGCTGCTGTGCAGCAGCTTTTGCTTCTTCTTAAATCTCTTATCCCAGAGGTGCTGTCCCCCTCACTGATGGGCTCAGCCTTGGCCAGTGGTGGGTCTGTCTTGGAGCCAGCTGGCACTGCTTCTCTCAGACAAGACAGAAGCTCTTGGCATCTTCTCATAACAACCACACCAATAGGTTCCTTTCTACCAAAACCTTGACAAGTAAACCCCACACAGCTGTACATGTGTGCTTTTTGCATGCATGTGCATACTGGCAATAGATCTTCAGTCTTTGTACTGGATGCACCAGTGGCCACAGAGCTGAGGCTGATAACCCTCTCTTGCGTTATCATTTCCAGCCTCGTATTTCACTTAACCATTTCTATTTATGTATTTATCTTTTATGAATTACTTTTCCAGCCATGGGCCAGCCCAAACTTTTACAGAAGTTTAAAGAAAGACGCTCAAGGAAAAACACTGAGAACTGTTGCTCCTGTTGCTCCTATATACAAACGCAATGCAAATGAAGCTTCAGTACCTCTCTCAGAGTTAAAACCTCCATCATATGAAGATAAACCAAGGCAAAAAAAAATGAATTTCAAAAAGTGCATCATGGAGGCCTAGACATAAGATGCTTTGGAGCGTCTGTGTCAGAACATTGCAAGTATCAGAGTGTATCTCCTATTGACCTCAGCAGCAGCTGAATACTGAACATTTACCCAAGAGAAATCATGGGTGCCCCAACAAATGAGTAGCACAGTTACTGTTGTGAGAGACAGGGTGCACGTATTTTGCTCCCTGTGCCACCTAAGAACTGCATATAATCAAAGAAACCAATACCTCAGAGTTTGTCTCCACTGTGAAATAAACCCATCTCTGTGCAGCCTTTACACTACATAACTTGACATTCCTGAAACAAAATTAATTGAATGCAATGTAGAGCACTGTCCCTTCCATTATGCAAATCAGATTCCTCTCCTGAACATACTGACATTGAAGGGAGGCATCTTTTCAAACCATTAAAATAGTATTGGTTAAACACAAACATGTAGAACCGTGACATTTCCTGAGAACTAAATGTATCACAGAGCAAACTCAAACTTGACTAGCATGCTCTTAGAATTCATCTTTAGATAAGTCTTCCAAGTTTAAATGGTGAAGACCTTTCATTTCTAGGACAATCTTCCCAAAAATAAAACACTGACCTTTAAAAGACAGTGACCTATATTCTGTGCTGCTCCAGAAGAACAACCTTGTCACCTGCAAAACGTTTCTCACCTTTCTTCTTTCTGGTAGTTTTATGGCTGCTGGGCCATTTTGTCTCCATTTTACATAATACAGAGACAAGAGACTGACCTATTGATTCATTTTTCATTTCAAGTACATGGAGCATTTCTAGCTGAAATGTAAACAAAAGGCAAAGTGTGAGTGGGAGCATATTTCTGTCTGTAAGAAGTCAATAAATAAATTTTCACTTTTAAATACTTTGAAAATCTAGTTTTATTCATGCATTAATAACTGGCTTTTCTAATCTTGATTATTTTTCCCTGTATATTGCCTCCTACTTGCATGGAATTTTCAAATGTCTCATAGCATTCTTTAGCATCAAAATTATCTAATAGGATTAGGTTTTGCTTTGTAGTTTTAAGCAATCTGACCACAGTCTTTCAGCTGTTTCCATATGACAGGGAGGCAGAATTTTGGTGGAAATCTTTGAGACAAAACAAACCACCTAAAGACACAGTCAGTTGCAGATTGCTGTCTCGTATCTTATCAGTTTCTAGTATAAGTTAAAGGTAATATGTCACTTGGGAAATCACTGTTGAGTGGAAAATGGAAATTCTGACATTTTCTGAGGGATTAGCAATTACAGATTTAAGTATGAGGAGTTTTGCCTACTTTAGCCCTACACAGTCAATTGATTCAGGCTGAGAAAATTGGGGCTGTTCAGTGCGGAGAAGAGAAGGTTGCATAGAGGCCTCATAGCACCATTCCAGTATCTGAAGGTGGCTTCTGAGAAGCTGGAGAGGGACTTTTTGTCAGGAACTGTAGTGATAGGACAAGGAATAACAGGTACAAACTGAAAGGGGGGAAATTTAGGCCAGATATCAGGAAAAAAATCCTTACTGTGAGTAGTATGAGGCACAGTTACAAGTTGCCCAGGGAGGTTGTGGACACCCCAAACCTGGCAGAGTTCAAGGCCAGGTTGGATAAGGCTTTGAGCAATCTGATATAGAGGAGGGTGTCCCTGTCCATGGTAGGGGAAGTTGGGACTAGATGGCCTTTATGATCCCCTGCAATCCTTAACATTCTACAATTCAATGATTCTATGATTCTGTGGTTATTTACCTTTTTTAAAATGCACTAATAGTCAAGTACAAAGAGAAAAAAGGCTACTGAACAAGTCACATGGACAAACTGAAAGCAACCAATATATTCAATAACAAAGGCATTATGGTATAAGCTTAGCAAAGCAAAGTGTATACAAGAGATGAGGGTTCATACAACATATAAGGCTGTATTGGTTCACTGCTGAAAATATGCATTTTAAAAGTCCCTATGAATTAAAAATTCCAGAAACTGTTCTAACATCCTGGACTCAAAATATTCACACAGGAGAAAATTACGCCATGAGACTGAAAGTCTGGACTCTGATTCAACTGGTTTTAACATATTTAGTGCTGAATAAAAACTTTAGTGAGCTGTGCCTGTGCAGGAAGTGACTGAGCAGCCCCTGATGTATGAAGAGGTAAATAATAGGACTCTGGAACTGCTATGTAGTGAAGTCTATTATTGTTGGAGGTAATAATAATTTTTGTTCTTGACAGTTCTGTAAAAAGCATAACTACATACAGCTCTGTCTCCAAATATGCTT
The DNA here is from genome assembly GCA_013398175.1 of Climacteris rufus. Classification (NCBI taxonomy): domain Eukaryota; kingdom Metazoa; phylum Chordata; class Aves; order Passeriformes; family Climacteridae; genus Climacteris; species Climacteris rufus. The sequence goes on along the minus strand of VZRZ01006021.1, from coordinate 108,413 downwards.
TTCAGATCAACAGTGGATGATTGAAAGTAAGTGTTGCCTGAAAGGTTTTGCAATAGGTACATATGATGCTTTTGAAAATAGGTGCATTCCTGACTGAGGCACAAAACAACAGTGGAATAACAATCAAATATTTTTTTTTAAATCAGTTTCAGTAACTATTCAAAGCTCTCCTAAGATTCTGTAGTTCTTTGTAGTGAAAAACAAGTTATAAGTCTTGAAAGGGCTTTTGCAAGTGTCATGTTAATTTTTACTTTCAATTCAATCAAATATATTTTTTAAATATATTCTACTGTTATAATTTAAAACTTTTCTTTCCAGTCCCCAGTCAAGAGAAGAAACACAGAGAATTTAACAAGTGCTATTTACATTACAATCTATCAATTTCAGACTAATTAATTGGATTTGCCACTCAATCAATTATTATGTTAAGCTGGTAGTTAGGCTTTACAAGTCATCACAGAGAAAGTTTTGAAATGAAAACATTATGTCTTTAATAAGATTCATAGCCTAAATTTAAAATATAGTTTTCCTTATACTCCTTTACTTACTAACATTTGGAGAGCCAGATTGAATGAGAAAATTACTAATTACACTTGGGTGATATGAGAGGGTATGTCAAGAGAAAGGACGGCTCTGTGGTTACAGTGTTAAAATAAAGAATGGAAAGAAAGAGTTTTATTCTCTCAGCTACTTTAAATATACTATTTAAGTTATCTGTTGGAAAAAATAGCATCTCTTTACCTTCAACCCTCCTTTGTCTCCAAAGGATTTGAGAAATGAGCAGACATTAAAACCTCTGAAATACACTTCATTTTGCTGTTTAGCTGAAGAGATCACTAAGTATATCGATACAAAAAACAGTAAAGACATTCCAAAGTGAAACAAGGAAGAACAGGGTGAAGGGGGCTATTTCTTCGTTGTTTCAGAACACCATTCAATTTAAGATAATCCAAGCAAAGAGAACAGAATGAGTAAAGCAGATCTCTCAATCAACAAGAGAAAAGCAGGTAAAAATAGACCTTATCAAAATCCACTGTGCCTCATTGCTGTGCCATTGACAGGAGGTGGCCCTTCCCAATAACACCACTCACAGGATGTTTGGCAAGTCTTGATTAACAAAAACTGGTCATTAATACCTAAAACAATAAACTTGTCACTAAAGCTCTTGTTTTCTGAATCTCAAATTAGAAACACTGAGAGTTAGCTAGAAAAAAATAGAGGTTCACCTAGAGATGTTTATAGGAATCACTTGATCAAGGCCTTGATGCCTCCCAAAATGCCTCACAAAAAAGCCGTTGGTGGTGGTTTTTTTTTGGGGGGGGGGTGTGTTTGTGTGTTTGTTTGTTTGTTTTTATGTTGTTCTTGTTGTTTTGGTTTGGTTTTGTTTTTTTTTAATTGTTGTTGGGGATCTTTTAAAGGTTGAAAGTAGAGCCTGTTCAACCTCAAGAAGACACAACTGAGAGGGGACCTCATCAATACAAAGAAGCGTCTAAAGGGAAGGTTCCAAGAGGACGGAGATGGACTGTTCAGTGGTGCCAGCCAGTAGGACAAGAGACAGCAGGCAGAACTGATGTACAAGAAGTTCCACCTCAAAGTGAGCAAAAGGTTTACTGTGCAGACAACTGTGAGAGACTGGAAGGATTGCTGGCTCAAAACTTTCCAGGTGTGTGGGGGAAGGGGCAGATTGGGCCTTGCCCTGGTGAGGTAATGCCCTGCTCTATACACACCCACCCACCTAGAGCCTGTATCCCACCCTGGCAGCAGCTGCCAGTCCCTGGCACATGAGAGGCAATGCTTCACATCCACCTCTGGAGTCCCAGTCCAGCCCCAGAGTGGCCCATGACTGGCAGTCTCACCTGGGGCAAGGGCCCAGGAAGGCCAAGGGGTATTTAAAGGTGAACAGAAGGCAAGCACATGTCTTGACCCTACCTCCTCTTGGAATTTCCATCTGCTGAACACTGCTGGAACCAGAAGTGATAGTTATGTTTGTTCTTTTCTATATCTTCCTTGTCTTTCTCCTTCTAATTCCCTCTTCTCCGAATTTTTAAGTAACTTAAAATCAAATGGGGTTGGAGTTTGCCAAGTTGAATGGGCTACATTAATGCATTGAGAAGTGCTTTATGTTGAATGAATGCTGCTGCAAATCTTTTGCCAAAGTTCTTGGATTTTCTAGTGTTGATAATAAAGTTTTGTTGATGTTCTTGACGTTTTGAGAACTTCTTCTTGGTATTTCTCCCACGCATCTAACTCAGAATACAAGAAAAACCATAAGCCCTTTTAAGTGTCTTTTTGAGTGAGTGTTTTTGGCACAGTGAACTGGGTACTCTTGAGGTAAAAAAAAAAAAAAAAAAAAAAATTATTTTTATTAGAAAAAAATCTTTTCAC
>VZRZ01006021.1:72699-106013 GCA_013398175.1 Climacteris rufus | reverse complement strand
GTGTATTAAAGAAAAAAAAAAAAAAAAAAAAAAAAAAGTATTTTAATTGGAGATAACTTGCTTGACACAGAATAAAAGAGAAATTAACTTTCAGTCAAAACCGCCATTGTCCAGCCGAAAGGTCATGGAATCCCGGGTAGAGCCTAATTTCTCCTGCCCTCCACCAACAGCATTGCTAGAAGTTTATAAAGATTGTCCGGCCTGAAACAGAAAGACGTGGGATGAGAAAAACTGGCAAAATCCACAGTTACTTACAGAGAAAACTCGAACTTTGGCAAAAGAAAAGGGAAAAAACCCTAGTAAAGAAAAAGGCCTGATATCTGTATGGGTGGAAGCTGAACACGGAGAGAAATACGTTGCTGAGCAGCAACAGAAAAAGCTGATTGAGTTGCAAATTGCCTTGGAGGCTGAAACAACAGCTGGCCTCAGGGCCGAACAAGAGAATGCCTAGAAAAAGCTATCCCAAAACCTGAGAAACCAGTTAAACAAGCTTGTCCACAACTAAAGAGCCTTGTAGTTGCAAATTCACACTGCTGAGGAAGGTGTGGAGGATGAACCAGGCTTTTCCAGCCTTGGGGAAGAGTTGGGCCTTAACATACATGAGGACACCCCACTCAGACGCTAGGAGGAATAGCTAAACCCCCACTTCAAACCCTAAACTCCACCCTCTTGGGGAAAAAAATGTGGAATTGTATAAACAAGCAACAGTATTACAAGACAAAAAAAAATCAGTCTCCTCCAGTCTGAGTTCCAGGGAACTTCAAGCAAAATAATTAAGGGTCAGATTCAAAGAAAATGAATAGAGAGGGATACAGAGAGCAGAAAAACATGCAAAGCACTGTGGATGAAACGAAGTTTTTATGGGTTCAAGGGGCCACTGAATATCTACTCTGGGTTATTAAATAGACTGTCTGGAGAGCTGGAAATGGGCAGAGCCTGAAGATTATTCAGATGAAGCATCACACAGGCTTGCTTTCTCACTTATCCACTTAGGAGTGGTTTTCAATTGATCCTGTTGGGAAATGATTCTGAGGGAGCAAAGTTGGTCTGAATCAGTATATAGATTGTCATCCAAAGTCTTGCCTCAAGCAATTTTGTCCAAACACTTTGTTTTTGATGTCCAGCTTTGGTAGCCCATTTAGAAATGTCATATGTAGTGTTTTGGGCATTGAAAAAAACAAACATGACTCATTCATTGCACTTTGGTATGAAACTGTGATCACTGTCCTTAAGGTCAACTGGTATTGACAAAACAAAGACAAAACAAGAGACTTCTGAAAGTCTGATAAAAAGTTTTCCCTCTACAAATGTTAAGATGGTCAGCATGTGTTTAAATGTAGATTACTTTGGCTCCCCAGATGGTAGTTCTCAATAATATTAAAATTAGTTCATACAGTTGCACTAACCACAGCTCCCTAACTTGAATTTCTAAAAACATTACATCTATCTTTTCTGTTTAGCCAAGATGAATATTCTCCTCTCCCCACCTGCATTTTGCATCAGTAATAGAGGCTGTGTAGCTTTGCAGCAAGTCAGATCAGTGTGCTGATCTTCAGGAAAACAAGTTTCCATTTCTGTCTCAGTTAATTCTCAGGGACCTGAGTGAACTCTCCACATACTCAGTAAAGCTGAATGCAAAGTAGGGAAGAAGACTGACTCTGTCCCTGACAGAATGGCCTTAAAGCAGAAGGGTCTTCTGACTGTGCCTGTGGACATTCAGTTGATTTAACTTTAACGTAGACATCCCCTCACTAAGATGATGTAAAAAATTAATTTATTCCTCCAAATTAAACACAACAGAGCATAAAAATTCTTGTCAATGAGTTGAATCACTTTTTTATTGTTCTTCTGGAGTCTGGAGAAAGGTAAGGAAAATGGTAAGAACACTCTTATGACCATTTGAGGGGAGACAGCATTCAATCGGCTTACCAAAGGAAGTTGCATCTTGTGTCCCACTTCTCTGAAGAAAAATATTGACCAAAATTGTACATGAAACACCTGTAGAGCTATTAGAAATATATACCAGAAGAAAGAGAGAGAAATCAGTTTCCATATATGCTAAATGGAATAGAGATAATTTTGTTAGAAGATCTACAGACAGGGAAAAAGTAATCAAAGATAAAAGCATTTTAGAGTCTTGTAAATTTAAAAACATAGAGGAAAATGTTTTCATTATCACTTCAGCATTTTTATGGCATCTTTTCTCAGCACCCTGGCACTTATTTCCACTAATTTATTCAAATTCTCTGTGCTACAACAACAACAAAAAATCTGATCAGGCATGGAAAACCCAATATCATAGATTAGACTTTAAAGTTAAAACATGGTTGGACACAAAACAGAATAAAGACTTAAACAAACAGATGAAACCTCAAGTAAAGCCATTACACCACTATAATGAAAATTGTGAGCTTTTTTAATTCACGTCTTGCATGCGTAATTGAGAAAAATCTCAGCACAATATGGAAGCATTCAGTGTGTAGAGTTTGGAAACACTGGTTTTTGGTCTGTAAAAGTCTGATAACACATGTTTAAAAGGGGCTGAGAGATAGCAAAAGGAGAAATATCTTTCTGAAACAAATTAATCCTAGAAGAGACAGCTTGCAATGTGTGGTTTTGTTTGCTGGATGTTATGGAAGTAATATGTTTCCTTAAATACCAGAACAAATACAGTGTTTCAATAGGCAGCACTAATTTCAGATTATAGAAAAAGAAATACAATCAAATAAAATATTAATCAGAAAGAAACTACTTGGCTAGAAAATGTAATACCTGGCTAAATGTGTGGTTCTTTTTAACTCAATCACAACTAGGTAGTATGTTGTGAGTCACCTCTACATAACTAATACTAGATCCATCCTCCATGATCTATGATGGGCTGCAGCATATGCCTATTGTCCCTTAATCATTGATTTATTCATTTAGGTAACAACTTACTTCTTAGAATAGCTCTTAGTAAGCTGAGTAATGTAGAGTTTTGGAGATGGGGTGCAGACTCATTGTGTAAATCATTTGTATAGCCTTAGTGCTGTGGCCATCACACTGGGGATTCACTGCAGAGCTGACCCTTAGGGCAACTGTGGGAGCAGTGCATGGTTTCTTCCTAGTTTGGGCTTCTTCTAGGCTAAGAAATGCCTTCTAGTTGCTAGTACTTTACAATTTGAGACATTTGCCTTTTCTTGATTCTCTTTTTATTCATTTTGCTGTTATTTAAAATAATTTCCCCTTGTATCTCACCTGTTGATTTGGTTACTCTTTGCCACCTCTTCAGGATAGAACTTAAAATTTCATTGATTTTGAAAATTAACAAACTGTTTGAATTTCCTGAATATTATCAGTCAGAAATACGACATCAGACTCCAAGTATTTGTATACAGTATGTTCTCTTCCCATTGTCCATATTAGTCTTCCATCTAAGTAACACATTTACAACTTCATCCAATATCTGTCGTTAAACTCTGCTTGGTTTGGACCACAAAGACAAATGACAGACTACATTTGCGTTTAAATAAATGTATATACTTTTATATTAAAACACTTAGTTTATAATGTAACAGTTGGCTCTTGTTAACATGTTTATCTTATTTAAACTTTTATAGTTTAAACTTTTATAGTGTATAGTTATATGTCAGAAGTAAAGATTTAAAGCCTTGATATACACCAAGCAGAAAGCTGACTTTCACCTACGAGAAACATCAATGGATAAAACCCAGTGCATAATAAGCCCTAGGACTGTAGCAACATAGAAGGTAGAAGTTGTGGCAAATAAGTACGTAAATCTGTTGCCATGACAACCAAATCCTAATTCCATTTGCAAGAGGAAGGCAGTTCCTCAATGAAAAATCAACTGCCTAAACAACATCAAAAATTATGTTCAGGCTCACTGGCTCACATAAACGTACAAAAATCATCATGGCCTCTACACAGTCTGCTTTAAATCACGACACCTACAATAAAAATCCTGAAAGTTCCTCTGGAAAACAAAATCAAAACTAACAACAACAAAAATCCCCAATACTTTATACTTCCATGTGGCAAGGGAACACCAACTCAAAAATCAACAGCTTCACTGATTTCAAAAGAATATAACACACTGAAGGCATTACAAAATGTATTTTCTTTCAATTTAGTATCTATGAATGTGACAGTTGCCTATCACTTTGTGTCTTTCCTAGCCAAATATTTCTGTTTACATAAGACCACCTACGTAAATATAAGACACACTTTTACTTGGACTTTCCAGTACTACTTGAAATTCAGTTGATCTTACACAAAAGTATTACCAAATTCTTTATTAAAAGCATTTCTTATGATGACAACTAGGCTAATTTTAAAAATATTCCCACTGCATTGAACTTCAGTTCAGTGGTAAACAGCAACATTTGTCCCTAGAAATGTATTGCATCTTTCCTGGGATTTGCCAGGCAAAAACTCCAAATATTCAATCAAGGGCTGTAAGGAAATGGCTTTAACAGTAACTGGACCATCAGCTGGAGCCTAACAGAGCAAAGAGCACCAATAAAAATATTTTATCAGTATCTTCAGACACATTCAGCCTTAATGAAGAAAGCAGTTAAGTTCAGTCAACTCAAGGCAACTCAATAACAGCAGCAAAATCTTTACCTCACAACTGTATCAAACACATATCTGCATCCTTCCCCAAAAATGTTATGGGAAAAAAAGCAGCCTAAGCAATATTCCAGAAAGCTCATTAAATCAAATTTATATTGGACCAAGAGCAAGCTCCAGGGACTGCACAGAGAACATCCCGCCCTAAGCACCTCCACAAGCCATCACTGTGTAACATATCATAGAGGAAAATATAGCTCTGAATACACAAAACGTTCCTTTAAACAAACACACAAAGTAACCTTGGGCAGCCAACATGCATGTGACACACAAACCTCTGTTGCTTTCATCCTACCTTTTTGTCACAAGGAGAGAAACCGCTTTTCTTCCCCTGATTTGTCTTTAACCACAACTTGTGTTAATCTTTAAACAAACTGCTTCTAGATTATAAATGCATCTAGTGTTCATGAGTATCTATGTAACCTATTAAATTACATGCTAACTACTCATCAATATATTTGAAGTTCTCTTCAAATAACGGTTAAAGAGAAGCCTCAAGCTCAGATAAGTAATGGCTAATGTTTCTGTAACAGAAACACCTGAATATTGTGACCAAAATTCTGGTGATGTTTTCATCTCTTCATACTAGCTAGACACAGATTCATTTGACTACCTCAATTGTGTTCTGTTTCTCAGCTACTAATAATGTTCAGATTCAAGATATTCATAAATTCTGAGAGCCTTGAAGAATACCTGATTCAGTATGGATCTGTCAAAACTTGAATCCATCATTCTCAGTTTCCCTCCGTTGCCTCCTAATTATAATTATTTCTAAGTCTGGATTTTTTCAAAGTTTTCAGTGTTAAACCAATGCAATAACAATAGAATTAGTTTGCCACTTTCAATTATCTTTGAGTATTCAACATATAAAGGCCTTATTGACAAGAAAGAACATATATTTTTAACTAAGATAAAGGGTAAAGGAACAATTTTCTGGTGAGAAATATGAAAGGGACTTTCTCTTAGAAGGAGATAAAGCTTTTTTTTTGGTCGATACTGTCTCTTCATAAGGAGCTGCATGTTATTTTAAGTTGCACCGGGGCTTCACCTACCTTGATAGTAATAGCACATCATTATTATAGTAACTGTAACCAATTGAACATGCATGTCTTCTTTAGCTGTCAATCTTCATCTAAATATTTTTTTCCCCTTGTGCCTGGCCTATTACAGACAACTTTAACTTCTGAACTACAAAGCACATAAAAGGGAAAAAAAAAAAAAGGAAAAAAATCTCTTCTTGCTATCTTTCTTCTATCCAATCCACATCTCCTAGAAATTACATTTGGTAAAGTATCTCACTGAAAGAGAAATGTAAATGCTTTGAGAGTTTGGAATTCAAAAACTCGTGGAATCATAGAATGGCCTGAGTTGGAAGGAACCCTAAGAGCATCTAGTTCCAACCTCCCTGCCATGCAACCTTCCACTCGACCAGGTTGCTCCAAGCCTCATCCAACCTGGCCTTGAACACTGTGGATGGGACATCCAATATTTCTCCAGGAAACCTATTTCAGTGCCTCACCACCCTCACAGTACAGAATTTTTTTTTAATATCTAATGTAAGCCCACTCTCTCTCAGTTTTAAGCCATCCCCCCTTGTCCTATCACTACATTCCCTTGTAAATAGCCTCTCTCCATTTTTCTTGTAGGCTCCCTTCATGTACTGGCAGTCTATAATTAGGTCACCCTGAAGCCTTCTCTTCTACAGGCTAAACAATCCCAATTCTCTCAGCCTTTCCTGCAGCCCTCTGATCACTTTGATGTCCCTCCCCTGGACTGGCTCCAGCAGCTCCATGTCCTCCCTGTGCTGGGACCCCAGAGCTGGAGGCAGCACTTCAGATGGGCTCTCACCAGGGAGGCGCAGAGGGGCAGAATCCACTCCCTCCCCTGCTGCCCACGGAGCTTTGGAGGCAGCCCAGGACACACTTGGCTTTCTGGGCTGGGAGTGCACATGGCTTGGGCATGTTAAGCCTCTCCCCCACAGCACCCCTAAGTCCTTCTGGGCAGCGCTGCTCTCCATCTGTTCATCCCCAGCCTGGGTTGGCACTGGGTGCAACACCAGCACTTGGCCTCATTAAACCTCATGGGGTTCCCATGGGCCATTTCTCAAGCCTGTCCAGCTCCCTCTGGATGGCATCCTGTCCTTCAGGAGTGCCAACAGCACCACTAAGCTTGGTGCATCTGGAAACTTGTTGAAGGTGCACTTGATCCTTTCAACTATGTAATTAATAAGGATATTAAAATAACACTTGTCCCAGTACAGACCCCTGAGGGATGCCACTTGTCACTGATGTCCATCCAGGCTCTGAGTCACTGACCACTACACTTTAGATGCAACCAATTCCTCGTCCGCCAAATAGTCCACCCATCAAAGCCACATTTCTGCCATTTAGAGAGCAGAGTGTTGTGGGGGACTGTGTCAATGGCTTTAAAGAAGCCCAGATAAATGACGTCTGTAACCCTTCCCTTGTCCTCTGATGTACTCACCATCATAGGAGGCCATCATGTTGCTTTGGCAGTACTTGACCTCAGGGAAGCTGTGCTGGCTGTCTCGGATCACTTTTCTGTTCTCCATGTGCCTTAACACAGCTCCTTCATGATCTTCCCAGGCACAGAAATGAGGTTGATAGGTTGGTAGTTCCCAGGATCCTCCTTTCTACCCTTTTTTAAGATGAGTACAACGTTTCTCTTTTTCCAGTCACCAGGAACTTCACATGACTGCCATGGCCTTTCAAATATCAGGTAGAGTGCTTTGGCAACTACATCAGCCAATTCACTCAGAACTCTCAGATGCATCTCATCGGGTCCCACAGACTTATGTACATTCAGGTTCCTCAAGTGGTCATGAACATGATCTTTATACATAGTGCATTACAATTGATACAGCTCGTCATCCTATCTTTTCTAAAGAAATCTAATTAAACACAGTTTGGATGTTGGTTGAAAAAACTGTGGGAAGAAAAGTGCAACTTTAGATAAAGAAAACACAGGAGATGCTAAGTTCACTTCTTCCAAAAATAGCAGTCAAACTGAAAACTGTATTACATGTCACTTTGAGTAGGTTATACAAACAAAGCAATTATAATAAAGCTCATGCAAGCCAAAGATGTACAGGGTCCTGACTGGGCAGAGAGGCAGAACTGGGAGCAAGAGTAGCTTAATGATCAGAAGCAGAGAAGGCAGCTTGAATGATCTATCAGCCCAAAAACATCCCTAGAAGCAGACACAACATTCTGTTATCAGCAGAGCAGCACAACTTTAAAAGCTTGCCATAGAAAATAACAACATTTTGTCCCATTTATTACAGTTTGAGACAAAATAAATTCCCAGTCATGGTTCAGAACTATCAAAACTCAGGAATGTTCTAACCTGCAGTGGAACACCAACAACACACAGTTAAGATCATAGCAAATCAGCAACACAAACTCAGCAAAAAAAGGTCTCAGCTGACCAGAGAAGGATTCCAGGCTTCTACACAGGATCCTCAGAGCACAGCTCAGGTAGCCAAATAAGAAGTGAATCTCATCAATGTAGATATGGTGTAAGTTATAAAAAAAGTGTGTTTGTATTAAATAAGACCAGTGGTCTTCCTTACACTTAGATAGCTCCACGAGTGGAGACACAGCTAGACATCAAGGGGAGAGAGGTAGTAATGGATAAGTGTTAATCCTAATGCAAAATCTTGTTGCAAGAAAGATATCAGTATTGTTAAAAACAAGGAAGAGTGATACTTAGAAAATGAGAAGTTCTAAACTTCTTGCCATCATTGACTCTATTCCTGCTCAGAGTCATTTTATTATCATTTATTATCATATCTATTTTAATATCAGTTTTTCCTTTGATACATACTAATGTCACTTAACCTCTAGCTCTTTACAAGCAGGTCAAATGATTTTAGTATAGCACTTTAAGATTTGACCAAAAAAAAGGTGGTGAGTACAGAAAAGGACAGGACTGTGTCTCCTCCCAGCTATTTAACAAGAGTACCACCTACTTTGTTCATCTGTGTAGATGCCACTGCAAAGACAAATAGAGATTCACCTGTCATTTAAAATTCAAAATAAGTAGGTGTATAGGAAGATTGACATAAATCAAGCAGCAGGCTGTGGAAGACTGTAGAGGGATTTATTTGTTACATTATTAAAACACCATCTAGCATACCAATAATCAAGCCATAATCCAACAGGAACCTGGCACCTATATTAATGCATTTCTTTGGGGCACACGATAAGATAAATTTAAAATGACCAGTTCAATGATTTAACATACAATTTCCAAACTGAACCACCTGGAAGGATTCTGAGACATCTCATTCATAAATTTCTTAATTTTTAAAGCTTAAGAGCGAATGTCAGCATACTACTACAGGGTATTCAAACCAATAAACAATTCACCTTAAATATCAGTTTTATCAGACTGTATAAAGACTGCTTATTAATCAAATGTATAGTAATGTACAAACAAAACACAAATGTATAAAATGTTTGTATTTTATATTTTGTATTTTTAAGAAAGTCAAAATTAAATTACAAAATTGAATTTTGTAGGTTATAATACCTGCTTCCAAAGAGATTATTAGTCTTCAGAAATACGAGCTACACTTGAAAATTGTAAATTGATATTTCTTATGACCCTATTAAATTGACTTAATAAAGTCAGATCAAGAGTACTACAGTTATAAAAATTGTATTAACAGACTCATGGGGCACAATAGGAATATATTTGAAAGTAGTTGCCTGAAGATTTGAGCTCTATAAGTGAACTCCAATGCCACCTACTGACCAAACTGACAGGAAGATCTCTTTTTGCTTGTACAAAGGGTATCATCCTATCCTACCACACATAGATCTCGGAATAAAATTCCTAAATTCTTCAGACAATAGCCCCTAAAGTCAAAAGTACTAGATTCCACTTCCAGCCAACATCAACTAAATTCCCTATTTAACACAGACACTCTCAGAAAAGAGGCAGGGAATGAGGTGTGAAGGAAAGTAGGAAACATATCACTATCATAACAACAGTTTCAAAGATAAAATAACTCATTGCAGTGATCTATCATTTTTAAGTACCACGAAAGTAAACAACTGTGGGAAGTCTACAACTGGCAGCACTGTAGAGATGTTCTCACAAGTTTGTCCACTCAGATGACAGACACCCCTTAGGTCACTTCTGCAGACCAGTTTTCATAAATGTCTTTTTACAGGTTCTGTTAGCATTTTACAGGTGGGAATCTTGCTGCAGCGGTGTAAAACATAACTTGAGCTCTTTATGCTGGCTTTCTGCCAGACACAACGCACAAACGCCTGCCTGCACTGCCTCCATCCCAATTCACAGTCCAGCAGTGCCAGTAAAACCTGACAATGCTGCCCTCCAATGGATTTATGCTGGGAAGCACTGGGAATACAGTCCTGAGAATCAACTCTCTGTAGTCAAGGGGCCTCTCGTGTCTGTGGACAGAACTGTGTTCATGACATGTGACACTCAGAAATGTAAAGGACACCCAAACATTCAATTAGCAATTCTCACCTAGTTTGAACATGCTTATGCATCTAGCTCCCTTTGATTGCTCAGCCTTAACCTAGCCTCCCAGAAAACAAAATAGAACAAAACAAAACCCATGTACATTAAAATCAAATTATCTCATGGTCTAGCTAAAGGTGATGGAATCAAATTTACTTGTCAGGAAAGACAAGTTGCTTTCAGTAATCACACATGAAGAAAAAGTCTTGCTCTCCCTACTACTTTGAAGTTTTAAATTATGCTGACTTTAATTAATTAACAAGTTTTAGTCTGTTGCAAAAGATTAGCTTCCCCTTTTCATGTTTTTGTGATCTACAATACAAGTTATAGGTTCTCCTGTGCTACCGTGTGAGGTTTGTAAGGTAGGTGTGGTATTCCTTTACCGTGGTTAGTTGGTTGATTGCTGTTATGGATTTGTAGGGTTTTTTTATTTTTTCATTACAAATGATTGACAGAAAAGTGACATCCTGGCTGCACACATGGAATCACAGAGTCATAGGATATCTCAGTTTGGGAGGGAGCCATAAAGATCATTGGATCCTTGCTCCCTCTAAGACTACCTAAAACTAAACCTTACATATATAAACTTCACTGAAAGGTGAGGAGAAAACAGCAGTCCATACCCGCAAGAGCCCTAGAAGCCTACTTAACTAAATGAAATCAAAGAATCAGAAACATCTGACTGTCAAAGTCAAAGTACTCCTCCTTTACCTTTGAAGAAATCACTTGAAAGCCTGCTTTTATTTGAAATAGTACCTCCCTTTCAAGATGTTTTAAATACTCAATATGAAAATGGACTTTTAACACATTTTTAAAAGGTTACAAAAATCCTACCACTTTAGGGATATCATGCAGATTCTTAATGTCTCACGCAGAAATCAATTCAACAGAACATATCATAGTAGCATAATATCAGGCTTTATCATAATTTCCCCAGGCTTTATGTAGTAAACTACTTCAATATTAAATTATCAGGCTTTATTTTAGATGCTAGTTCCCTAGATTGCAGTTGCAAAAATACTGGCATCACTGTAATATAATTTTGCCATTTATTTACAATAAAACACCATTGATCAGAAGTGTATGTATGGTCTAATTGTTATTTTGTCAGCTATGGGCAATTGATAATGGTTTATCTGCAGCCTGACAACTTGTGTCTCAGACATTTTTGATGACTACGTATCATAAGAGTCCTTCCCAGCCCTTTCAGATAGCTGCTTTCATTTTACCCTCACAGTATCATTGCAAACATGGGGAAATCATGGCATTTACAGATGGGAAGTTGAACTACAGAAATATTAAGGATTAGTCAAATGAAACAGCAAGACTGTCTCAGTTGTCCTGTCCATAATCAACAACTTAGACCTAATACCTGTCTGCACCTTGTCCCTGCCTATACCTATTTGGTTTAGAGGTATTACTCTCTCAAAGCCATTAGAAACACCTTCTCCTCTTCAGGTAGAGCTTAGCAAGACTAATATTACAAGAGGTCATGGGGAAGACATTCCACTTTTTCCTTACTTCCCTGTCTTCTCTCTTCTCAGCTGCATGGTACCACAGCTTAATTTCTGTCTAACTGACAAAAAGGTGCTAGAGAATTATTTCAGTAATTGAAAAATGGCAATAGCCTGCCATTTCAGTGAGTTGGGTCAACTTGGTGAAGAGTCAAAGCTGCTGACAGAGGAGGAAAACCAAAACCTCCCCTTCAGTACCATCAATTGTGTGGGCAGTAGACCTTTTCAAAATTTCAGTCCTGAGATGATTAGGCAGTGATTGTTGTAGGCTGTAGTGCAGGTTAAACTACTCTAGGAAGAGGGATCAACACTGTAGCTTCAGCTCAGAGGAATGCAAAAGACAATTTCTTTGAAACGACACATAGATGCTTCACTCTAACAGAGCTGCTCTTAACTGTTCTGCTATGGATCCCATTAGTGCAATTCCTGATCAAATCATGAGCCATCTTCCTTTTTGAAATAAGAACTGTCTGAGAAAGACATTTTCCTCTTAAGGGACTTTAATGTTCACAGCTGAGAATCTATAGAACAAAATTAAGACTACTACTAATCTCATTTTAATATCTAAGGGGGATTCAGTGTCCAAAATGCAATCTAACTAATGTCTTTAAAATATTAATCCAAAGAGACAATAAAGCCTCAAAACAAACTATCAAAGAAATATTATTAGGTGTGCTTAGCAAGTTTCACATTGACATTCCTTTAGAAATGCTGCCACAGTGCAGATACATGCATATTTTTAAATCTACATTGTTACCTATGGAACAAACTAAGCTAAGAGAGTAAAGTCAAAAATAATTATTTTCTTCTGTATAACTGAAAGAAAATAAGTAGCAATCAGTTCAATCTCCTTGAAGTTTGTGATCTATATTATACAGACATCCAAATGTTGCATGTCTATGTCCTATTCCTAATATAAATGATAGACTATTTCATGTTGACAATTCCTTTTCAGTGGAAAAAAATAATTTCTTGAATCCAGTTCTAAAATAAGGTAGTCCACAAAATGTATACAGAACCTGAATGCCTTTTAAGTCCAAATAGTGTTGAGCTTAGATACAATATTATACAGGAAGAAACAGAAGTTATTGTGTTGCCTAGACCTGTTTCCTTGTAGTTCTTTGATTGTGCCTGATAAAAGATTAATGATGTAACAGTTACTCAAATGATGGGGTTTTTTTAACAAGTATAGTCTGCTCTACCCAAGCATATTCCCTACTCTAACTGTGCTTTTCTTCAAATCTCTGTGTCAGTTATTCTACAATGTCTAGGAGCACCAAGAAAAACTCAAATTACCTTCATGTTACTGGGGGGGGAGGGGGGGGAAGGGGGAAGCAACTGGGAATGTCCTGGTCACAACTAGAAGAAGACTGCGGATGACAGAAAATAATGAACAGGGATCAGTGGAAAGCAGATCTATATTTTCACACACTTTTCCTAACACATATCCCAGGTCCACCTACTGCCATTTCTGCTTGTTGCTGTAGCAGAAGGATGTATCAGACAGGTTTAGGCATCTGCTCTAGGGTTTTAGTCACCCATGTTGCTTCTGAGTAGATGATCCCAGCCAAAAAGCATATGTATGTGCAACAAGTAAAATAAAGGAACAGCATCACCCAACAGCATCACCAGCAAAGTGACAGCCTAAAGAGGACAGAGAGGAATTCAATGGAAAACAGGTGCACTCGAAGTCACATGCTAGAACAGAGAACTCCTGAGAAGAGGACACGGTTACAAGAATGTGGGTAGGGGTCAAACTTGTCCAGCTCTCACTGACAGTAGTATAAAACAGACATTATTTAGGGAATTTCCTTACCTTTTTCCACTTCGTATTCATTTACAGATCACTGTCTCTGATTTTTTTTAAATCCCTTCTGAACATCTTGATGCTGTGTGTCTCTATAGGCTACTCAAGCAAAAGTTCACTGCCAGTTTTGTAGGAGAAAAAAAAGGGGCGGGCTTTGTTTTTTAAATTTTAAATACTCTTCTTACTAGCTATTTCCTGCTAGTTCAGTGAGTGCCCCTGATTTTAGGACTTGACAAAAATAGTACTTGCTGTATTTGCCTTAGCCACCATTGTCATGACTTCGTAAGCCTTGATTACATTGCCCCTTATCTCTCTTCTCTAGTAGCTATTCCACCAGCTTTTTCAGTCTTTCCTGATTGGGCGATTGCCTCATCCTCTAAATTATAGGGCAATAGCATCATACACTGGAAAAAAAGACAGAAATCAGGTTAAAATCATTTCACAGTTTTAAAACTCATGATTCCATATTTCTTAAGAAGAGGGGAAGGGAGAAGTTTCTGTTTAGGATAGGCAGAATAGATTACTTCAGAAAGCCTAGTTGATTTAAATTTATAATAGGAGTATCTGTATTTTCTTTTACTGTGGTTAATTACAGGAAAGATATTACCCCTGTGGCTCAAGTCAACAACTATTCAGAGTTGTTATCTTTGTCCAGTTAATTACTTGGCCATTATAATCACCAATAATGTTTGCAATGTGGTTCCCTATTTCTTAAGTAGCAGATGTTAATAGAATCTACAGCTCATTTTCTGAATATGTTTGTATGGCCAGTGATTAACAATATTCCAGACAGATTTGGAATTATTACACTCTGCACAAATACTGTACTTTTTGGTTACTCTGTATTGACAACATTTGCCTTTTTTCATTCTGAGCTATACTGCCTTTGTTGTTTCTCTCAAAAACTCTACTTTTGGCTTCCTTGAGAAATTTTAGTCCCTTAATTGTTGAGAAAGCGTAATCCAGCTGCACTGCTGAATCTTAGAAACAACAGAGAAAAAAATAATTTTCTTTTCAGTAATGTTTAGCAGACAATTAAGCACCTTGGTCAAGTTGCTTTATTAAAATTTTAAATATTATTACAAATTATTACAACACCATCCCACATTAAGCACATCAGGCTCAAGTAGTTTTAAAATTGACTGTAGTTTTAACCAAATTATTTACAATATAGCTTCACTATGTTACACAATTATTTCATCATCTTTCCTGATTTCTCTTAATTGTGAAAATCTCACATGTCAGAATAGGCTTCTTTAGTTGCATGTTTATGATCAATGACTACACTAAAATCAAACAAAATCTTGATTTTAGTTTTCAACCTTCTCCTTTTGTATAGTATGTATCATCAACAGCCATTGTACACTGCTAGGCAGCAAGTGTGAATTGATACTCTTTTCAGACAAAGTTTTCAATTGGGCTACCTTTTATTTCCTATAAATTCTTTTCCTTATATTGAGCTCTTCCCTATCACACAGCAGAAAAACCTAGCCCTGTGATTCTGCCTCAGAAGAAAACATGGTCAAGCTCTCAAGTCTGCTCTCACACCTTCACTTAAACGGGCCAGCTGGTCATGAACAGTTCATCATCTGAGACTTTACCTCAAATTGCAGCATTCTTACAAGCCCTTACCAAGTTCCTAGTAGAACAATGAATTTTGTCCTTAGAAAATAAAAACAAAAAAAAAAATAGAAAAATTGCAGCTCCAGCCACAGGTAAATGGCAACACGGACTCTTTCTCACTGACACCTTCACTTGTGGACAGGCAGTTTCCTAAGACAATTTTACCAGTTTTCTGAAAAACCCAGACTTGAACTTTTTTCTCTCACCCAAAGGAAAATCCTGCCTAGACGTTTGTGTTTGTGCACTCTTGTTTGGTGCAGGAGAAAAAAAACCACCTTTCCTGGAAGCAGGTTGTGCAAAAGCCTATAAGTAAGTTATCACATTAGGAAGATCTGAGCTTTTCTTCTTGATACATATTTTTGTGGACTTTTATTCCAGCATTTACTTCCTTCTCCTTTCTCCCTTGTGTCCTCTAAACAATAATGTGTTCAAATTTAAGGTAGATTATTACACTTTAATATATGTATGCTACAAAGGAGTCCAAATTAAACAGCAATTTACTTGGATAATAAACATAAATTCCCATAACTTCACCATTAAAAAAAAAAAAAAGCACCTACCAAGAAAATGACCATGCCCTTCTCCCCTTCAAATAATCATCTGTTAGAAGTGATACATGCCTTTGGGACTATCAACAGTAGGTAAAGGAATTGGATTGACTTGAGATGCATCTAAAGAAAATTAAAAAGAATATTCAGACCAGAAATTATTTTAGTCCTTCTTCTCACTCTTCTTCTTTTCACTTTAAACACTTTATGTTCCTGGATTCTACAATGAAAAATATATTAGAGATGGCTAATCATTGTGTTTGAATATAAGGGTTTTTTTGTGAAAAATGAAGTTTGCTTAAAGTGTCCTTTTATTAAATTCTAAATAGGCTGGAGGGAAAAGAACAAAAAACCCAGCAGCCTATTTTTTCTTGACCTTTGCAGAAAAGTGAAAATGAAGTTTTGCTTTTCATGCCTTGACTTAAAAAAAAAAATCAAACCAAAAAAGGAAAACGGAAAGCTTAAAAAATCTTGATAAATTATGAAAAAGAATAGACTTCTCCTGCTCAAACAACATGAGCAGTACAGTCTTGTAGCTCTGCCATTTATTATAATCACTTTAAGCAAAGCTATGCCACCTAGGAGAAATAAAACATTTAAACCACACCAACAGAGCTTGAGATCTGACAAGCTGTTCTTCAGCTGAACGTTTGGCAACAATAGTCATTATCTCATTCCATTGACAATGTTATTGTTCTCTTTTTAGACATGTTCTTTGCCTACATTCCCTCATTTTTTTTCTCTCACTTGGCTTTTCTATTTTTTTTATTAAAACAAAAATAATAAAAGGAAGACAAAAGAAGAATAGAGTTGATTTAAGGCAGCTAGAAACAGAATAGGTGTACCCAGAGTTCACTTCTATCCAGAAGTGGATCTGAGTCTTTTTGCAATTCTGCTTTCTTTTCCATGCTCCACCTAACTGTTCTCCTCTTTTGAATCTTTTTATTAATTTAGTACCCACAACTACTTTAATGCAAAAGAAAGAGCTGTTAAGAATTTAAAAAAAAACAAAATTAATAAACAAACAACAAAAGAAAACAAACCCACATCAACAGCTGTCAATTTTACAGCAACCTTTCCTTCCATGTACTTATACAGAAATAATTTTTTTAAAATACTCCTTAAGGAAATGCAGAATGAGATGCCTTTTATCTTAACAAAGATCATACAGTTCTGACAATTTATGTCAGCCAAGTCCTGCACTGTTTGCCTTGTGCAGCAGATTGAGCTGCTGCAATGCATTAGTTAAACATCCTGGAATGATTTTTCCCTTCTATAGATGAACAGGCGAGCCAACGCACCACTGTAAAGTTGATGCCTTTTTTTCACCAGAGGGAGCCAAAATCCCTCTGTATGTAATTTAAGTATCAATATTTCAAATTTTCCAGTCCAGTCCTGTGTTAGCAGGTACTGTGGTAAAGATAAATGTGCTATTTGTGGAATATTACTTTTATTGTTAATAATATTAATATGTTATTGCAGGACAAAAAGGAGGAAAGTTAAAAAATACTGGCTTGGTCCTGCTAGTACAAGTTTACAGGCATTTTAGCAGATAATTTAAAGCCTTAGGTATAGCAACAAGTTATGACTTTGCATTTTAATGCTAGAAAGGAAGTTACTTTACATTTAATCATCTAATACTAATTCAAGCTTAGAACAGGGCAGTATCAGCATCTCTGTTTTTAGTGACAGAGGATAATCCAGAAGACATGCTAACTTTAGAGTGCATTGCTAACTTTTGTTATGGGACAGGCTTATTGGAGGCTCAGTTTTGCCAAGGCAAAACAGGGATAGTGATTATATGGAAGAACAAGAAGTATGAGTGACAGTAAAACAAAGAAGTAGAGTAAACCTTTCCTCAATCAACTTTGTCAGTCTTTCTAACAGGAAGATTTTGTACAGGACCTCAGGAGCTGTAGAACAGGATCAGCAATGTTATTGCACCTTGGCTTCATGACATATGTTTTGCATTAACACAAAGGCAGCATTCACCAAGCACAGGGGGAACTACACAGCCAAACCTGGCTTAACCATGTTCATACAATCACAGATGGAGAACATAGTATTAATTTTGAGTGTAACAAGGAGAATGCTCAGATAGGCCTTTAGGATGAATAACTCATGTTCTTCATCATTTCGATAGTGTGAAAAAGGTCAATCTTTTTTTTCGTATGTATCTTTGATGATTCCAGTGATGTTGCAATGCTGGATTTCTATTTGGCAAAAGACTTCATAAAGAGAATTAAAAAGTTGGATTTGGAGACTTAGGAGTTTGGACTTTTCTTTCAGGTTTTTCTTATTTTTCTTCATCTTCTTTTTCCCCTTAATAACTTCTGAATACTAAGACCTTTAAGTTACTGAAAATTAAATTTACCTTTTCTTAGCTTTAAATACTCTTTATCCCTTTAAAAATTCTTGATACAAGACAGTTTAGTTTCCATTTGTTACCTAGATTGCTGTTCTCTTTTGTTTTATATTTGGTTTTGGCTATTTACTAAAATTTATATAGGACTAAAAAGAGTTCACATCAACCCTAATGTATACATAACTATGCATTGCTGTTACTTTAGACTATTTACTATATGAAAGGAACATAAGGGACACAATGCTGATGTCATTGGAACTAGATGATCATTAAGGTCCCTTCCAAGCCAAGCCATTCCATGATTCTATGAATCTATGGCATTAGAAAAACAAGCAAACAAACAAATAAATAGTATTAACAATAATAAGATTAAAAGATAGACTCTGACCATTGATTATTCTTGAGAGAAACATGTTCTTAGTTTCTAATAAAGAAGGAAAATATCATGCTGTTTTTCAGGGAGATTTTAATTGCCCACATCAAAAAAATCTTTTAGATGCTCCTTACTACAGGATTCCTTTTTATTTTCCAGTCAATTTCAATTTTTTTTAACCTAAAAAAAATTTACCTGTTATCCGACCTCATTGTTCTGGAGCAGGAAAACATGCAAGAGAGTAGGGAAAATAATTGCTCTTTACCAGGGAAAAGTAACTCTCACAGATTTGCGAGTGCAGCAGAAGGACAGCAAAGCCATAACTAAGGTAATTCTAAAGTCAGAGTTCCTCAGAAACTGAAAGCATATTTTGATGTCTATATTGCACTGCATTTGTGCTTTCAACTACAGTCACATACTTGCAAATTTTGATAAGATTTTAGGCTTGTTTTAAGACATGATGTAAATAATCTGGATGTAAAAATGGAAATTCCTACACATGATAGGAATTAAGGGCAGGTAACACTTGTTTATTTTAAACCATCGCCCAGGTATAATCAAAAAACAAACTAAACAAACCCAAAAGACAAGAACATAACATTGGCTTTAGGATCTAAAATTCCTTCAATCTTCAGACCTTCACAGTGTCAGACTGTGAATGCACATCCAGTGTCTGCACATTAACTACCAGTGCAGCTGCAGCTCCCTGCCCTAACGACTCGTGATAGTCATTCCAGCCCTTCCACAGCAATAGTGAAGTTAAGAGCACTTTCCAGCTGTCTCTGTCGATGACACAGTTTCCTTGTCCAGAATATCCCTCCAAGGCAAATCAGCAGGAGCCTTGTGTCCTCCACCACTCAGCTCTGCACTGCACAAGTCTCAGTGCAAACACAGTGCACCTGGCGACACTTTTAAGGAAGTTCTCTCTGTGAACCCTAAAGAAACCGTAGCCTACTTTGCATAACAGAACTGTGCTTGAAAGACCGTTAGAGATCTAATAAAGCTCTCTAAGTACAGAAAAGAGGAAGTAGCAACTCAGCAAGTGAAGACTGTCTAACAATAAGTTGCACCATAGTAATCGGGTTATGCTTTAGAGTCAGTAAAGATCACTTGGGAGTAAATGTATACCTGTACTGCCTCTGGCTGGGATAGAGGTACGTTTCTTCATAGCAGCCTCTATGGTGCTGCACTCTGCACTAGTGACCAAAGCAGTGTTGATAACACACTGGTGTTTTGGTTATTGAACCAGACTTGCACAGTCAAGGCCCTCTCTGTCACTCTGTCCTGGCAGCAAGTGGACCAGGGGTGAGCGAGAGCCTGAGAGGAGACGCAGCCAGGACAGCTGACCCCAGCTCACCAAATGCAAACTCTATGTGCCATATAATGACATGCTCAGAAGCCAAAACTTGGGGTGCAGTCTTTGCAAAGTAACCAATCCTCAGACACAAGCTGGGCATTGATGTGCTGGTTGGAGATGACACATCACTGCCTTAGCATCACTTGCTGTTTTTTCTCTCTGCTGTTCATCACTAAACTGTCCTTACCTCCACTCATTACTTTCTTCATACAAAAAACCAAGAAGCATATCTTTAAATCAGCTTGCTTATTCTGCTCACGGATCATCTTGCAGAGTTTTCATACTGGGGAAGGGGAATGTGAGGGTCAGAGTAGAAAGTGTATTTATTTTTTAGGTCAAATTAGTATGTAGCCTCTTCACATTTTCTTGAAAGAAATAAATGAATTCTACAGAAAATAATTTTTCCCATCTTTTATTCTATTAAGAAAATCATTGACTAACAAATTCAGTATGGGTAAGCCCAACAGCAATTTTCTGGGCCTTTATACTTTAGTTATAGCTACAAAAAAGAATTTTAAGTTAAAGTTTTGACTCCAAATTTTAGCAGTTTTAGGGAATAGAATCATAGAATCACATAATACACTGAGTTGAAAGGGACCCACCACAATCATCGAGTCCAACACCTGGGCCTGCACAGGACATCCCAAGAATCACACCATGGGCCTGAGTCCAAACCCTTCTTGAGCTCTGTCAAGCTTGCTGCTCTGAGCACTTTCCTGAGAAGCCTGTTCCAGTGACCAACTACCCTGTGTGTCAAAAACATTTTCCTGATAACCAACCTAAACCTGCCCTGACTCAGCTTCATGCCATTTACTCAAGTCCTGTCACTCGAGTAAATGGCATGAGAGAAGAGATCAGTGTCTGCCCCTCCTCTTCCCCTCACCAGGAAGTTGTAGACCATGATGGAATCTCCCTTCAGGCTCCTCATCTCCAGGCTGAACAAAGCAAGTGGCCTCAGCCACTCCTCACACGGCTTCCCCTCCAGACCCTTCCTCATCCTCGTGGCCCTCCTTAGGGCACTCTCTAATAGCTTCATGACTTTCTTATATTGCGGTGCTCAAAACTGCCCCCAGCACCCATGGTGAGGCCACCCCAGCCCAGAACAGAGTGGGACAATCCCCTCCCTTGCCTGGCTGGCGATGCTGGACCTGACGCCTCCAGGACAGGGTTGGCCCTCCTGGCTGCCTGGGCACTGCTGACTCATGTTCAACTTGACATCAATCAGGACCAGACTCTTGTTCCCATGTCCATACATACAACCAGGGTCACTCCATCCCAGGAGCAGAACTAGCACTTGCCCTTGTTAAACTTCATAGAGTTGGTGATTGGCCAGTCCT
Organism: Climacteris rufus; assembly: GCA_013398175.1. Lineage (NCBI taxonomy): Eukaryota > Metazoa > Chordata > Aves > Passeriformes > Climacteridae > Climacteris > Climacteris rufus. Next base: position 84,943 of record VZRZ01006021.1, on the reverse strand, counting down.
CTAATTTCTCAGGAATACCTTTGCTCTAAGATTTTCCCACCTGAGCTACCACTATTGGATCATAAATGTTTTGCCATAAGTGAGACCTCTCACTAGCACTGTTTTTAAATTTAGAATGGACAAAATACAGTGACATATTATTTTACATTCTATTAGAATGACTGATGACTGGTTCTAACAAAATCCTTACACCTTTGTTTCCACACAGGTTTATGTAGCCAATAATGTTTCAAAACATTAGAATGAAACTCCCCCCTCTACTGCAGAACTTATAAAGGACAATAAACATACTGAGAATCTCTATAGACAACTAATAATTAATTACTTTACATTAATTACAGTCCTAGTGGTGCTTGCATTTTAACATGTGAAGTTCTTTAATCAATTTACCCTGCTTAAGCTGTTATTGTTCAGAGCTCTTCATTCAACCAAGAAAGAGCATGATGACACTCTGAAGGACAGAGTTAGTAAAATACTTATTCCAAAATAGATCCACCATTATGTCCTCAGTGATCAAGGTGACTATTTGCATTTTTTTAAATCAAATCATTTTTCCAGTTAGTGATCAGACTGGCCCTTTATAGTATACATGTTATCATAGTCAAATTTTAATTTAGTTATTTTGCTTTAATATTTCTCTGTTATCTGCAGACTTCATCCTTCTAGAAGGGAAAAAGATCTTCCCGTTTATGAGTTAATGTAAATACCCAAAACAATCCAGGAAAAAACTCAATCACAAAACAACAAAACCAGAAAAATCTAAAGGCGAGTCAACAGCAATGGTTTAGAATTAGTGGACCTACATAATAGTTCAATAAATTCCTTCTGCAGAACATAAACATGTGGGTTATTACAAGTCTATTATGACTACTTCAGGACAATCAGTCCTGATTAAAGTACTATAAAGATATGTAAAACTAACTTACACTTAAAAGAATACTGAAGATTCAATTAAATAATTCTGTTGGATTTAGCTGGAATTCTCTCCGATGATCCATCTATTGCACGTTGACAAATTCTACAAAATAAGTTTCAGGCTACAAACATAAGAACATGTTAGAACATGATTTTTTTACATTTAGTCTGACTAAAAGTTCAAGTGCCTGTAGTATCTCATGTAACTTGTCAATGTCAAAACACCAGAGGTAAAAACTACTAAAAAATTATTGCCATTATTATTAAAAATTATCAAATAACATAGGGCAGATACTTTACGAGTGTAAACTGTTGCAAGCTTACAGAACTATATAATTTCATAGTTAATAGAAGTTCCACTGTCATTGGAGAACATCCTCAATTCTAGTTTTTACAAATGCTGAGTTTTCCACTTACGGTTTTGCAGAGTTTGCTTCATAATAGTTGTTAATTACATGGGGGACTTTGTCCTGAATTTTAGTATGTGTTATGAAAAACTAGTATTTCAGACAAAATTAAAACTACTAATACTACTAAAACTACTTCTACTAAGTGTAAACTGACTGAAAACTGCAGTTACATACTTGAAAAAAATGTTATAAAACACAAACTACTCACATGAAATTAGTTTACAAGTAGAATTTCCAACAAAGAACAGGTTACTTCAATAAGTTAGAAGGACAGCTACTAATGAAAGAAAATCTGCTGTACTAAAGAAGCTTAAGTTTTCATTTCAAATATCACTAATTTTTACTAATGCAATGAACTCACATCAACCATATCACAGACTGCATGCACACACAAGTAGTAGAATGTACTGAATACAGATTGTTGCAAGCTACACAACCAAGAATGTGTAAGTGAAGAAGTACTACTTTTAACTTACCAATGGCTTCCCAGAGTGGAACTGTTGCACAATACATTTCCTTTTTGTTTTCTTAATGTGGGGTAATGTGTAGCCACTATAATAATCCCATTTTCTTCTTAAGAATGACCAGAAGGATGGTACAAATCTCAGAACTCAGTATAATTTATAGTACATAGGACACAATACAGTGACTGATCCACCTGGATGGAGGCAATTTAACCTTGAAATCAAATTTTAGGAAGTCATGATTACACAATTACTCTGCACTCTCATATAAGCATGAAAGAGGCAATTCCCTCAGATTTTAAAGTACAGCACTGCTTTTCTCAACATATCACAGATGGACTATTCCATTCTTTAACATGGTCCTCAATGACATGAAAGTTATCATCTGTTTCTTACACAAATATACACTCCAGCTGAGAGATGAAGTCTCGTAAGTTTCATTTCGCTCATTCTTTTATACCATGCTTACTCAACCCTTCAATTATTCTTATAAGGTTGCAGTAATCACCAGCTAGAAAATACAACCCAATCCATGTCTTGTTTTCCCTCCATGTGCTGATTCTGACTTAATGAATTTTCTTGGAAGAAAAAAATGAACCTTTTTGGATTTCCTTCTTTACCCCAAAATGAGGTTAAAATCTGATTTCAGAAGGAAAGATGTGAAATCTTACAAGAAAAGCCTACCAGAACTTAGATGAAACAGTTTAATTACTAGGTTCTCACATTAGAAAAATGCATGGGCAAATCCTACTTCTGAATCAGAGACAAAAAAATTAAACCAACATTTTAAGTCTCAGTGGAGGACCCAAACCTTTTCTGATTACTCTTACCTCTTCCTTCCTTAAGTATTCTTTGCCCCCCTGTTGGCTGATTTCCAAGGTTTCATTCTTACAAAAGGAAGAAACTGCAATAATATCCTGTTTCATTTTTGGTGAAAATATGCTTTGTACATACAAAGGAGAACAACCACTAACATCATCATTTGCAGGCAGCTTTCCACAGTGCTCCTTTTTGGATGATACAATTACTTCAGAATCCTAGATCCCTTAAAGATATGAAAGAAACAGTCTGTGTTAAAGGAAGCAACATACATCCATATTATAATCCAGGCTTCTCCACCAAACTGTCACTCTCATTTACAAGCTTGTACATGGGCCCCTAAGGTTGTTTTTGAAGGGGTGATTTTCAAAACAATTTAAAAATACAAACAAACAAACAAAGACCCCTCAAACCACAGCACTCTAACAGCAAATATTTCTTAGCTAATAGAAGAAGGACATATTTAAGACATAGTTATTTAGAGACAAACTGATTCAATTCTTTGGTTTGCTTGTTACAAAACCATATCTTCATTTACCAACAGGAGAAATCATGTTTTGGAATTACGAGTTGTAAGAAATTTTTTCAGGTTTGACTTACCTCATGATTATGACAGTAAACAAGTTTTTAAAAAGACATTACTTCAAAAATCAGTATGAGAAATCTTCAATCACATGACTTGGAAGGTATATATCTGTTGTCCACCATAGCATACCTTATCAAGCATAATCTATTCCTGTATACAGGAAAATTTTGCTTAATTTCCACAACTGACTCATACAGCTGTGTGAACTCAAGCAATTCACAATCACTATTTATCTTCCCACTTTCATAAATGCAACTCTGGAATTTTTCATAGCGAGAAAGTGCACCAAAGTACTCTGCACACAAGGCACATGAATACATTCTCTTTATGTCTTGTATCACTCTGTCTTTCTCAGTAGTCTTACATTTCTGTCATTTTTGGAGCTCAGGAATAAAATTCAGCAATATACAGCCTAAATAAATAGCTTTCTCCCTTTGAATATGTACATCCTTATGTAAAAAAATATATTTTAAATTATTCATAAAACTGTTTGGTAAACAATATGAAACCAAGATAAATTGAAGATAGCCCTCATTGCTATTCTATACTAGCATGATATTTAATAATGTGAAAATATTTTTCTGTCTGGTATTGATAGCAAAGTCAAAGTTAAAAGCACTACTGGACTTACATTTCCAGAACTTTTAAAACAGAATTTGCCATTTTATCCTGCTCTAGGATTTTCTTTTTCTTTCTTCAATTAAAACTCAGTACTTTGTCTATTCCAAATTCAGTAATTGAATTTACAGTTTTCTTTGAGTTTTGACATTGAAAAAAGGAAGGATGGGAGAGCAGAATATCTGTATTTTAAGCCTGTGTTTAAATAAAGATGTGGCAGGAGTTCTGGCATATGAAAGTATCTTTGATCAACAACAAGTTAAAGCTGAATTTTGTGTGACCAGCTGAGTTGTGTCATTTAATGTGAACACTTTTATTATATTTGCAATAGTAGTGAGAATCATCATGATCCCATAGACTGATCAGGAGGACTAACTGATTGAGCACTAGAGATTTATTTTAAATGAACACACCAGGTACAGTTCAATAATTTGGTCATATTATTGTGTTCCCCATGTCTTCGATGGGAAAAAAAAAAAAAAAAAACCAGTTACATCAATAGCAAAGTTTGGGGGGTTGGGAGATTTTTTTTAAGGGATGTTCCAAAAAACACTGATGTACTCTTGCAGTAGAAATTCTAATTTATGTGTCTGTAGAGGTATTTGCAACTAAAAGATTAGATTAAGACTCTCCAGATATACTCACTGGAGTATATCTGGAGAGTCTTAATCTTACTTCACCAAGTATTTGGACACCTGCTGAATTTTAAGTTGTCAGTTTCTTTAAATGACTAAGGGCCTCTTAAAGGCAGTCCCACGTTGAAATGGTATGATACTGCTGCTTTACCCAGTATGCAGAGGAATGTTTGGTATCCATATCACTGAATGTTCTCAATTTAGAAACACGGAATGGCCAAATGCACTCCTGCCAAGTGTTAATTTCCTGTGATGCTTTTCTTTAACAAAAAATATTATTGCATCTTCCTGTTTCATAATAATATACTAAGTTTGTTGAAATCTCTCTGAGTTGCAGCAGTGCTTTTACTTCCACCGTGAACCTGAAGAGCCATACCACATAAAGTTCAACAACAGGTCCTGTTGTTCTGCTGCCTAATTTGAAAAGTCCTGGATCTAATATGCCAGTATCCCAACACATAAGTTTACTTATGTTGTTATCTTGAATATCATGCTGAAAGAAAGAACATGTCCAGCCTAACAGACATACATATCCATATATACACTACATATATATAAAACAATACATAGTTCCCAACTTCTTACTCCCCTTTAGGGAGACTGATTAATATTTCAAATACTGAATTTTTCCAGGTTTGAGACAGGTTGAACACTTTTTGCCAGTTCCCTGCAGATCTTGTAAGACCTGAAAAAAGACAGGAAGTTCTGTAAGCTGAGGAGGGGCCAGTTGTTCACAGCCTCCTGCAATGGAAAGGCAGGAGAGGCACAGCTTGTGTTTGCAGTCAGCTCCCTACCTCCTGTGCTCTGCTGCTACAAGACTTTTTGCACTTTACCTATATAAATGTAAGGAAATATAAGAGCATAACTTTCTGCAATGCAACACAGTATTCTTATTTCCAGCCATCATACCCCTTAGTCTTGCCACACAACTAGCACTTTACAAGGACTTCCTCAGGAAACGGAGAAGCACCTCAGCAAATTACTTTGTCAGAGCCATCAAAAGGAAGAGAAAATTGCTAAGTCTCTTTTGCATAACTCACATCTTTGTGAACATGTAATTCATGGGCCTCCATGGGACAAAGACCAGTCCCGAGTTGAGTGTCCTGAGCTGTGCTTGGTAGGAGTGTCCAGTCCCAGCACAAATACTACACACTCCCTGTGAGGTTCAGGGTTGCTTAGATGCACATATCCAGCTACTGTCACCCACCAGAAAAAAACTTCTTACTCCCAGAATTATGGAGTACCAGTTCTCAAGGAGACTGAGCAGCTCAAGTGAAGGTAAAATACAGAAATACTGGAGTTCTCATTACTGTGACAATGATCTGGTATCTTATTGCATTGGGTCTACAAGGCAACATTTTGGTCATCAGGGTGAACTGCAAGGACAACCTCTCTGAGGAGCTGACAGGGCTGCCCCAGATGGACCCAGCCAGCTCCAGTGGGCGCAGCCAAGCTCTGCAGCCAAAGTGGTGGCAATTCTCAGAACACTTATTTAAGAAATGGTAAAAAATGCTGCACAACATTTGAGAGAGAGGAGTGAGAAAGATGTGAAACATCCCTGAAGATACCAAGGTCAATGAAGAAAGGGACCAGGTGCTCCAGGCTGTTAACATTTTGTAGCCTTTTTCTTCTACTGATACTGTATCCTTTCAATTTGCATTTACTGTGTCTCATAGGAATATTTCAAGGATTGAATTCTGAATGACAGTACAAACACTTTGAAGGAATGAATATATTTTGCATTTTTGCAACTCTTTTCAGCTTCAAAATCACTGCTTTCCATCACACTCTAGATCAAAGAGCCAACTGTTATTGTTGTACACAGCAATATAGTGAAGGCCTTCTCAATACACCCATTCGCTTCATGTTTTGTATGTTCTATGCTTAAGTACAGAAGGATGATTCCTCTTTCAGACAGAGCTCCTGTTTATCCTCCATTTAGTAACTGGAACAAATAGCTCACATATAATTCCTTCAAATTCTTTAGTCTATTTTTCCTTACAGCAGTAGGGTTAAGTCACAAACCTTAGTTTTGAGCTCACTTCTGCACACTTTAAAAGCTCTTCTCAGAGAGGAAGACTGAAATACTGAAAATACTGATATTTTTAAAAACTTATTTACACCTAAAAGTACTGAACTACTAAAAGACTACTCATCAGTATAATTTCTAGCATACCCTACCTATCACACTGCTACAACTGAGAGAGAAAAACAGTCTTATACAACCTGGACCAAGTCTAACATAATGCTTGATTTCAGTTGGTCCAATTAGAGAATTGCATTACCCCAGTACACAAGGCACAGTGTTGAAGGGTTTGGCCAAGTGTAATTAATATACAAGCATATAATATATTGTTTTGCTAGAACTGATACCTAAGAGTGACCTTCCTGTGGCAGAGAGGAAGTTTCAAACATATGCATTTGTAAATGCTTGTAGTGTAAGCTCTGTCAGATTGGAATATGAGCAGGGGAAGCTCGTGACTGAAACAGTCATGCAAATTAAATTTCTAGGTGTAAATATGTGTTTCTAGGTGTTTTGCTGAGTGTTTTATATAGTAGGGTATAGTTATGCCACTTTATGCTTCTTAACTTCCAGTGAATTAGAAAAACTAAGGCTCGAGTGACATATTACTGGGCACTTTATGCATAAGGCCACATAACAAAGCATATCAAATGAAAAACATGTTCCCAGTAACACACAGCCACAGAAGAGGGTCTGCAGCACAGAAGATGCCTTATGGTGGGAGTTCATTAAGCAAAGGTGTATATTCCATGACAGGAGCCCAGTACGATGCCTTTTGCTGTGACACTCCATCCGCCAAGTGTATCTGGCCAATTCTCTACAAACCAGGCCAGCTGGCCAGCCAGCTGAATTTGGGAAGGCTGATCAGGAATGAGACCACTAGAAGTTTATCATACAACGCAAAACAAACAAGAACAGCAAGAAAGATGCCAGACAAACAAGACCTGGATGATATTACAGCTGCAAACTCTGAAAAAAGGCACTTTGCCCTAGAAATGGTATAACAACTCTCTAAAGCAGTTAGGGAATCTTTACATGTAGGAGCTGACACTTTTCGGTTGTTTTGGTTATTACCTAAGAGGAGAAAATAAAGTTTACTTTACACCCAGTTTACACTTTGTTAGCTAAACATTGAGAAGAAAACACTAATACACACCATGCTTATAAGGTACCTAAAGTCTGCACCCTGCTTTTGGGGAGAATCAATGTTTCCAACAAATCTATGGTAACCTAGACAGATCAACAAAACAGCATTTTAAAGAAAACCGTGAACTTTTCCCAGCTGTCCTGATGCATATTAACTTTAAAGCCTCCTTATTACCACATAAATGCCACTGTTTATACTACTACTTTGATCTTTTGAGCAAAATAGTCTGCCAATGCAGGGATACAGTGTTTCTGTTGAGATACTCCAAGAACATATACTCTGTTCAGACAAGGTAGCAATCTGCTAAAACTTTAGGTGATTGTAGTATATGAGGTTTGAGTAAAGCCTTAATAATGATTTTACAGTTACCAATTAAATTCATATAGTTAAGAAATTTTATGCATACATTTATAGCAGTTGAAGGTGTTATTTTTTAACTTGAAAATCATTTCAATGATGAACTGATATATTTTTTAAGGAATCGTGTAAATAACGTAAAAAAATTATAATTAAATTATGAAAAAACCCTATGCTTAGTTGGTCAAACTTAACCAATGTATTTAAAATAGTCACTGTTTATTTTTTCTTCCATAATTCCAGTTTCTGTGCACTGTAGTTAACAAATCTACCCACATTTTAAGTATTGGCAGATTAATGACATTTAAATCTAACAAGACTCTGCATCTTACACAATATTGTTTTGGAATAACCACTTCTGACCAGCTGTATGTGAAGACCTAAGCAATGGACGGATTTAAAATAAACTGATTTCTTAGAAAAGCACTCTCAAATTGGCCCATAGGCTAAACTGGTAAGAAGTTCAGACTAGCTTTTTCTGCCTAGACCTGAATCCATTAATTTTTCTTTCAGCTAATTCTATAAAATAAGTGGGGTTTTTTGGTTGGTTGGTTGGTTGGTTTTTTTGACCACCTTTGTTTCCTCTAAATCTTATCTTCCTAATCTTTAACATTGTGCAGCTGGCTGGTTGGTGAGGCCCAAGTGAGGAGGGGATTCTGGGTGTGGTAAAAATAAAAGAGCTAGGAGAGCTGAAGAATGCAAGAAAAGATGTAGTATTCAAGTCATAGAGTAATGACTGCTTCACTTTCATAAATTGCTATTGATGATTCCTTAATAGAAGAGAGACTGTAAAATTAAATGGGATAACAGTAGGGGTACAAAATGAATTAAAAGAAGCAAGTGACTATACCTGCTGCATATAACAGCTACTGAAGAGAAAGAAAATCTTTGTTACTGTATTATGTCTTGAGCTGTGGTCTTTGAGCTCTTTAGGACATGTTTTAGAAGTAACTGAAGAGTAGAGGGAGAAAAATCAAAGCATGAAGTGTGGTGAGGGAGCTGTTTAGAAAGCAGAAAAAGCAAAGCAACTTGTATTTAACTTAGCATATAGTTAAATTTTAAGAATATTTCTTGTGTCCATCTTGCCTCACTAAAGACTGCTAGATCCAGTGTTGCCCTGAGTTTTGCAGTTCTTTGATGTTTTCATTCTTCTGTAACAGTTTCCCACACACTTTCTGTAAACATAACCATGTTTTTCTAATTGTGTTATATTGTTTGCACTCCTTTCTCCTGGGCGGAGATGTTTGATGGATATTTCCTTTGACCAGTGTGACTGAGGGACGGCAAGTTCTTCCTCCAATCCACTGTGGTCTCTAGGAGGATATAAAATAAAGTGTGGGGTCTGGGAAGGCAGTCCTGCCCAGTTTTAGCCCGCAGTTTGGCTCTGTCCCTCCAACGAGTGTCTGCATCTTTCTTTCGTGTCCAAGTGCGACAATCCAGTATTGAAGGCTTCACTACTTTAAAAAGGAAAAAGCTTGTTTGTCCGGAGCAACTTCTAAATGTTAAGAATAGAATAGTGATAAGTCTTTTCTTAAACTTAAATTGCTGTTATAAACATGAACCCCTACCAGTGTTACAAAGATATCTTAAGGTAAGTAACCTGAAAACAGACATTGAAATTTATAGTGCTTTTTGCAGAACAGTGCAGCTATCTAGCACACTGTATTGATTATCTCTTGTCTATGAGCAAAAATCCAGCTCACGAACAGCTGTGGAGGCAGGGGTGGGGTAAATCAGTGACAACTCAGGCACAATAAGTATTCTCACCCACATCCTGGTGTTGTGCCAGAAACTTGTAATACAACTTTAAAAAAAAACAAAAACAAAAACAAAAAAAACACAATCAATTTGTCTGTTTGTTTGTTTAATTATGATTTTTCCATGTGGTAGCTTTCTATAATAACCAAAAAAATCTGTCTGTCCTTAAAATGTTGTGTGTCACGTGTATTTCTCTCTCAATGTAGATTGAAAGCTGAATATAACAGAAGTCAGTACTACTTACAGTGTAAAATGCTGCTAAGAGGAATGTCATCCATACTTTACTACGCCATCTGGGAAAGAAGGAATTGGTTAAAGACGAAATGCGAAGAAGTTCTGATGTGAAAGAAAAGTTCTTCTCTCACAGGGATGTGGAGAAAAATCTCCAGACACTGTTTTTGGCAATTTTTAACCACTCCAAGTACCAACCGCTGCTACTATCACACTGCTCTGGGATCTCTGCATGTGCAGCTGTGCGGCCACCTAGTTCAGAAAGGTAAGTGACCAGAAAGGAATCATTTTTTGAGGAGGGTTAGTTTTTGGATCATATGGCAGATGAGGTTGGAATCACAACAGTTATAACTCCCCTTATTTAAACCGTTGTGAAAACATACCTTCTAAAGGGATTTCCAAGGCAGCAAACTCTATTAAACAAATCTTAGTGAAGAAAACTGGAAAAGCCAAGGTTATTGAGTAAAATATAACTCAACATGTAGATGTGCTAGTTTGGCTGGGATAAAATCAATTTTCTTCACAGTTGCTGGAATGGGGCTATGTTTTGGATTTGTGCTGGCAACAGTGTTGATAATACAATTATGTTTTAGTTGCTGCTGATTAAGGCTTACACAGAGTCCATGTTTTTCCTGCTCCTCATCCCACCCCACCAGTGAGCAGGCTGGACGTTCACAAGGAGTTGGAAAGGGACACAGATAGGACAGCTGACCACAAATGACCACAGGGATGTTTCAGATCATATGGCATCATGCTCAGTATATAAAACTGAGGGGAAAAGAAGGATGGGGGAATGTGTGATAGGGTCCTAGTCTCCTGGGGATGGTTGAACACCCACTTGCCCATGGGAAGGTGTTAGTTAAATTATTTTTTTATTAATTACCTTAATTTAAGACAGTTCTTTTCATTTTGACACTCTTGAATTTAAACTTCAGTCTGTTGCTCTTGCAGCACTTTTATCTGTCACAAAATATTCTCCTTTAAGATGACTTGGGCAAAATTCAGTGCTTCTGTAAGGAACATTGTGTAATTATACCCTTACGGTAAACTTTCAAACTTGTTGTCTGAGTAGTTGTAAACTTTCAACTGTTTTCTTGTCTGAGCAATTCCAAATGCATTTTTCTTAATTCTGGGGGCAAAAAAAAAATTCTCTGCCATCCATCACTGAGATTTGTGGTAATCTCCTGCATAGTGCTTGAAAGCTGAGCTAGTCTATTTACTTCATCTGGCCTCTGCAGCTCCTCAGACAGGGAATTGTTGAGCGTGACAGCCAACCCCGTGTTGTGCTTGGTGGGCTGGAGGCTCCTCGGTAGGCTCCAGGAAACCCCACCAAGTCAGCTGCAGGGTGGTGTGTACCTCGGCTGTCCACACACCACTGAGCACTGAGGCAGTCACCATTGCTCACCATGGAAGAGCAACCAAGAGGCAAGATACGGCACCAAGAGGTCTCCAGCAGACTGACTATGGCTCAGGTGTTGGGTCCTGGCCAACACAGCTCTTCAAACTTGAATTAATTTGACAGCTGCTACGACCACCTTCCCCTCGTATAACCCACGCGGTGTCTGGCTTCCCTCAAGATCCCCTTCGTTGATGAGCAAACTATGTTTTCCTGCTGATCTGACCTCTTTCACCCTTGCAGGGTGTTCAAAGGTCTGGTGCAAGACGTCAGTCAGTAATGTCCCCACAATCCTGCAGAGTGGTGGAGCCTTACAGCGCAGGTGTGCTTCCATCGGGAAGAAGGCAGGTAAGCTGCTTCCTCTTTGAAGCGCCGTGTTATGTTGTTTACAGCACACTCTTACTCAGCTGCTACTTTCCTTTGCCACTCTGGGAATATCTGGACACACAACTTAAATTACTTATTTTCTTGTGNCCAACTTAAATTTCTTTTTTTTTTGTGTGTTTTTTTTTTTTTTTTTTTTTTTCTTGCGGGTTGGATTGTTCGGTTTTTTCGATACCGACCATGAGTCTCGTTAAACCATGCTGATCACTGCAAAAAGCGGGCACAGGTCCGGGCAAAGGTGCTTGGATGCAAGGAGGAAGGTCAGCCCCCTGCCAGGGGACAGTTCAAGCCTCCCTAGGAACGCCCCGGCCCCGCTCGCAACCGCGCTCTTGGACTGAGAAACGCGGTCGCGTTTGTCTCCGGGCCGTGGTTTTACACCGAAAACCGCGAACAAACCCCCGCGCGGCACAGCCCGGTACCGGGCGGCCCGCGCCGGGCTGCGGCCGCGCCGCTCGGCTCATGGCGCCCCTGGGCCGCGCCCTGCGCCCGCACACCGGGATG
>VZRZ01006021.1:0-71483 GCA_013398175.1 Climacteris rufus | reverse complement strand
ATCGCACTCCCCTCCCTCATCGCCATTGTTCGCGGGCCGGAGCGGCCCGGTGGTGTGAGCGCAGGGCAGTGCCCGCCCCGGAGCCAGGGTTCCCGCACCACCGCCCCGATGGGCTCGGGGTTGGGCTGTGGCGTGATGGAGGGGAGCACCCCGGGGCAGGTAGACCCTAATCGCCTTCACACTGCTAAGTCTGTGAGGGCGCAACTCTTGATCTGATTATCACTGAGTTTATACGTGCGGCCCATTTACCGTGAGCCTAAACTTTCTCTGACTGCATCGGATACTGACTGCAGTGATCTGGCCTAGGGAACTCATGTACGTGGAATAATGTTCATTCTATCTGTGGGATCTTGCTGGTTTGATGTTGTGGGAACTCGTGTTAAACGGGACAGTTTTTAATCTTCCTGCTCCTGCCCACGGCTGTAAGTGGGGGTAGCATTATGTGTGTTCCTGGAAATGCTTCCACTATGTTTTCTGATTGAAATACCTTTTACTCAGCAGAACTTAGTAGAACATTAATATTTACCTATGTGTTCAAGTAGGCATTTTTTCTTTAAAATGTAGATCTGTTTTGTCGTGAATTCAATACTATATAGAAAGTTAAGACACAGGGTATAGTGGAGATAGGCAGTAAACTGTTCTCACCCTGCAGTGCTAATGAAAATGTGATTTCCATAACTTTTCCTACTCTGCAGCTAGTATTTCAGCAGAAATTGCCATCTTTATAGCACCATCCATGAGAAGTTGCATAAAGAAGCATAATGGCATAAAAAAAGTGTATGCTGGAACCCAGCTATAGGCAAACAAAAAGCAAGACATGTCTTCCTTGTATTTTGTGTATTTTAGTTAGTTCTTCCATTTTTTTAAATATAACTAATATAAAGACCTGTTGTTCTCTGGACATTTTTTTGTGTTGTTTTCATAGACAGCAGGATTTTTTTTTTCTCAGTAAAGGAAATGGTGATTAAATGATTGGCTGTGAACAGGTAATGCACAAAAAAATGCTGGTTTTGAGTTACAGACGTGACGTCAAACATGATGCCCCTTTCACTGCCAGTGGAAAAAAAACCCAGTTTATTTTTGGTATGTCTTCAATTGCAAATGTATTTTTAAATGGTGTTAATGTTTTTCTTTACTATTTTAGGTGTTTTGGGAGAAATCTTGAATATCCACTGAGAACACTAAAGCAAACATATACAGAGTCTGGAAAACATACAGAGTACCAAGAAGTGGATTCCTGATATCCACCTTGTAACCTGAGTGGACTTTTATTTATCTTTTAAACTTTTTAATATTTACAATGAATGGGCACAGTGATGAAGAAAGTGCAAGAAACAGTAGTGGAGAGTCAAGGTAAGCGCTTGCTTATTTCAGTTATTCTTGGCTATGTATTGTCTTATATTTTATTTACTAAAACTAGATAATTTGTGAATGGAGTGCTAAAGTATGCTGATTAGCAAGCAGATCATAGTTACAAAGACTGGATGTGCTTTCTTACAGGTGCTTAATCTGCTTGTTACATTCACATTGCTTCAGCTAAGAATGGGAGTGATCTTGTGTATGTCTTATACAATAAAGTTGAAGTAGTATTAAAGCCATGTCAGCGTCTAACAGGATAGTATTGCTCTTGAGGGAAAAAAAGTGCCTGAAGTATCAAAAGCTGAAACATTGTATTAAAATGTTAAAATAAAGCTATCCTCTATAAAGTGCAAGGCACACGTGCCTAATATGTGTTGCATAAAACCATAACTAGACTGTCTTTAAAGGTGTGGCAGTGGTTCAGTGCAGTTTTTGTTATGGAGTATTTTATGGTTCTGTCATTCTTCAGAGCTGTCAGACTACTGTAGCTGAAAGTGTTAACTTTGTATTTGTTTTCTGAAGTGAAAACACTGTTTTCAAGTGTTCTTGGCTAAAAAAGAAATCAAAATCAGTCCTCTAATGTTGAATTATAGTCTTCTGTCAGAGAGAGTGTTCACGTGTTTGAGAGCCTGATTAGAACGTACTTGCATCCATGCAGGGTGACAGCCAGTTTGTAGGAGTGGAATTAAGTTCACTTTCTAGAACAGTTCCAAGTTCAAAAAGACTTCTGCACTAAAAAGTTCAGATTTCTAAGCTGGAAATATGATGAACCTAAAGGTTTGAAAGTCAACTTGCAAATAAATGTGGGCTTTAGACTTCTCCTCTAGGAGGTGGTTGTGACCCTGCTGTTTGTCTCTCCCTCTTTCTGTGAGACTAAAGCCTGTTGAACTGGTTAGCTAATTCTGTCAGTCGGAGGACCATAAAGAAAACTGTGCTCTGCAGACTAGGGCAACTTCCAATTGGGTAGAGAGAGATCTAAATTATTGCTTCAAGGGAAGAAATGCAAGCTGATAACTGCCAGCTGATCAGACAGCATGTGCTGGCCATCAAACTTCCACAGTGTATGATGGACTAGGAAGAGAGAATTGTGTAGGCAACCCTGAGTACAAATCACAAGGAAGTCTGTGAACAGTAAAACTAAAAAAACTTTCATAATTCTTGTGTATTTTTATGTCAAGCTTCTGTTATACACAGGAGTGTTCTAGAAAGACAGTAGATTTTCAATCTTGTGAAAAATTTGTAAGCTCTAATACATAATTTTTGACGATTTCTGCTTCCAATAAAGTTGATACTGTTACAGTTAACAAACAAGTTTGCAGTTTCTTCTGGGGCAAAATATTCCTTGTTACTTAAAAAAAAAGCTGAAACAAAACCTTACATAAATGTGAACCTACCGGGTCAAGACTGATGATTTTGTGTGTGAATTTTCTTACTGCTTGAAAGAAGCCAGCCACCTTGATAAGGGTGTATGGGGAAACTATTTTGTATGGCACTGTGACTGTCCATAAATATCAGTATATCAAAGTTCTTAAAAAGCTGTAGCATTTCATAAGACTAAAACAATTAAATGTCATAAAGCTCCCAGGAAGTTAATGAAAAATAGGTATTAGGAGGATTCATAGTACACAAAACTTCATACATGCCTGGGAAGTGAGACACTGTTCTTTATCTTAAATGTCCTTCAGAGCACACGTTGAAGCTTAAAAAAGTTTTAAAATGCAAAAAACTATTTTTTGCTAGGCTTGTGTTACTTGATAACCTTATAGTCTAGTTCAGAGGCAGGCATTGGACAGTTTATTTTCATGTTCGTTATCAGGAAACTCTTCTTTTATGTGAAGTGTGAAAACTTGTCATTTTAAGAGATAGAACCCTCTCTGTCTGATCTAGTTCCAGTATGAAAATAATACAGAATATCTTTATGTGATTTACCCTTGGGTTTTAGTTTTGTGTTCTTTTTCTTTAATTTGTAGGTTGCCAGTACCCTAGATGATTTTTACTCTGAGGGGAGGTACCTTAGCAAGGTGCAGCTGTAACAGATAGTTATCTGTAACTTGGGAAATGTTGCTGTAATTAGTCTTCAAATCTGGAAATGTGAATTTTACAGAATGGAAGTAGAGATCAGCAACAGAATATGTATATTAAGCTTCCAGTGATCCCATTCCATTCAGAATGCTAGGGAGGGAAGTGAAATAAGTGAAGAAAGCAATTGAGAACTGCTGCTGGGAATAAGTGCAAAAAACATCCAACTCAAGAATTAGGAAGAAAGAAGACTTGAAGGTGAATACAGTGATGATCTAAGCAGCAGCATTGATGTTAACTACAAGAAGTCTTTGAAAGTTTATGTCAGTTTGCAAATTTGACACTTTACAAGTGCAATATGGCCATTCACTTGCCTTTGGTGTCTGGTGTCAACTTCCATTGCTGTTATTCTGGAGTGATAATAAGTACAGCCTGATGCAGGAAAGCCACCATCATTGTTTCATAAAGTTAAGCAGTGGATGATGGCTGGATTTACAAAAATACACCAGCACATGGTATTTTATGGAAACACCATGACTTGAAAATGTTGTGGAAAGCCTGTAGTAGTCTCAGCAGTGGAGGGGCTGGAGAAGGAACTGATCATAGACCTTTGGCTTTATGCACTGTGGTAGCTGTTGTTTATTCACTGTGTCTGGCTGTGAAGGTGATTTTTTTTTCTGAAGTGAGATGAATGGCCAGTTTGCCATGCTGCTTCACACCTTTTCAGTGTTGCATCTATTCATCTGTCTGCTAGATCACTAGAAAACTCTCTGGCTGCAGGAGTTGGTGTTGAAGTTATGTTTTGCTACAGATGGAAAAATGCATGGTCACAACTTACGGACTTTCCTTGCCTGTTTCAGCAACCTCTGGAGATCTAACTCAGTACTAGAACCGAGCATGATGGAAATTATTGTACACATTGTTAACTAGTCCTGTTGCTTCATATTCTGATTTCTGTCTAGTAGTCATGGTGGAGTTTACTCTTCAACTTCTTGGTTACTTGAAATAACTGCTCTTTAGTATTTTTAAGTAGCTCAAGGTGAAATATCACAGATACTGGTCATCTGGATAGCAAGTGAATGTAGACACAAAGACAGTACTCAGAAGTACTGTCAGTACTTTATTGGCAGTACTCAGAAGCTGACTCAAGCAGAGCATCTCTGTGTAGCGTTCTTGATAGCATTCAGAACAATTCAGCATACAAACTTCAACATGAATACATGCATTCAAGCTACAAGTAATAAGAAAGCTTAATCAGCAAGGGAGGGCAGTTATACCTGAATGGCAACACAAGCGCCAGGTAGAACAGGGACTGCAGCACTGAAACGTTGGCACTATTTGAATAACAATCTGATTTCCCATCTCTTTGCTCTTCCCGTGTTCCTGCAGAACAAGATATAGAGGGCTTGAGCAGACCTTTCCTAGGTAAAAGGGCATGTGCTCAGTGTAGCATGAGTGAAAGGAAGCTGGCCATTTTTGCAGTAAACAGGAGGCAGCTGCTTATACCAAAGAATTTCAAAAGTTGTTACACACTAGAAAGTCCACATTAATAGATGATAGTAATTTCAGTGGGTTTAATTTGCTTTGTGGATTGCATAATCTGTGGACCACATAATTAAGTAAAGACTAGGGACTTGGTCAACAGCCTTCAATTTACTATATAAATGCATACCTCCCATAGAAAGTAAAAAAGATGCATTGAAAGCCATGACTTTAGGTTTTCACTTTCCTGAAGTCTAAATGAGAGTTAAAACAGCACAAGCATATTTTCAGAATTACTCGCATCACTATCTTTTTTTTGGTAGGAGTTGATAGATAATATTAGTAAAAATGTATGTATGCAGCAAGAGAGTGTATACATAAAACTATATATTTAGATGCATACTTTGTACACAAGAATTCTCAGACCAACAGAAGTACCTGAATGGTAAAGAGAACTGTTGGTAGAACTTGCTGTAAACAGCTAGTGGATAAAGCAAGCTGTTTGCAGTATTTTTCTCTTTAAATAACAAATTGCTGTTTCATCAGCAATGATCGCTTACAGAATTAAACATACTGAAGCATGATAAGATGTCCCAATCCAAGTTAAAAGCATCTTTTCACTTCTTTTTGAAATAGTTCGGATAGACTGTGTGTCTCAAGTTTTTGTTTCTTTGTTTTTTTTTTCCTAGAAACATTTGCAACTAAAAGAAAAAATGACAAATTTGTGGTCTGGCTCTCATTGTGCATATGATCTTAGGTTTGGTTTTGGGACTCCTGCTGCATTTATTCCCAGTTTTTGTCTAACTGGCTGCCACATACCTGTTCCACATATTTTAGATACAATTCCACCATTCTGAGAGTTTCAGGATTTTAGGTGAGGCAAGCTTTTCATGATCCTAAAGACAGAGTGAAGTTTTGTGATACAGACAGTGTATACATCAGACCTATCTAGAAGTGCCCCCTCAACTGGCTTTCTTCTTTTTTTCATTTTAGTTGAATTAAATTCCATTTGATACTTTCTTGCTCATGGTCTATAAGGAGTTTCTGGTAAAGACATCATTGTGTTGCCCCTGGGTCCAGCTGTTTGTTGAAGATTGCTCACATTGCACAACAGATTAGTAGACCCCTGGGTAACCACTGATATCTCCTGCCTCTGAAGTGTTCCTGGAACTACTTTCTGCTCTTAAGATGTGTGACTTGCATCTTTCAAATAAAGACATGCAATGTGGTTCATAGGATCATGAAACTTGGTAAGCAGTCAGTTTAGTTTTGATGACATTGCTTTGTTTACAGTGCTGGCAGCAGATAATAAGTCTGGACAGGAAGCACAATGTGTTAGCCCATACCAGGAAAATTCAACTGAGTTCATGCTTTGTAATAGCTGAGGACAGGAAATAACATTTGGTAGATTAAACATTATACTGTTTGTGCCCTCTGTTCTTTACTTGCAGCAATAAGTAAGATAAATCTTCCTTATTCATTTTAATTAAATAGTTAAGACTTCTTGAAGAAATAAAACTCAAAAACCCTGCTTATACAGCATTTGCCTAAAGAATCTTACTTGCAATTTTATGAGTTTGGCATTTAGGATCTGTTACTTCTGCACATTTTGAATGGGCTCTTCATATTCCAATGCTTGCCTTCCTTCAGCTTGTTTGAGAAAACCCCCACAACCAAGCAACAAACCAGACAGCCCACTGTCATCTCAGTTACATTTCAAAGTTCTTGCAGAAAGTACTCTTTTTTTTTTTAGTGTGCTGAACTTTAGCACACTAAAGTGTGTGCTGAATGCACTTGAAATCAGTGATGTTGAATTCCCCATTCTTGGATCTGTTATTATCTAGACCTTACACAGGAGTCTAAATGCTCTGTCAGTTCTTTTGCAGTGTGACTTGTTTAGCTTTCCATTTTAGGATTTGTATTCCTAGTGCCTAGTTCCTCATTGTGTGGTCCTCTCAGGGGCACCTTGCTTTAAGTGATAAGCTATTGAAGCTAAACTTCAGACTGTTGAAAAGAACTAATGGCTCTGTGGCAGACACTTGCTTTGAGCCTGTCATTTCCCCAAAGTATTCTCCAGTTTCATTGCATATGTATTTATTGGGGGGAGTTTGGAAAAAAACTTCACATTTGTTTTAACCTGTTACCTGCTTTGGTACCTTCACTAAGCTATGTAGCTTTTCTGTCAAAGGAGTTTGCAAATAAATACTGTATTCAGGCATACCTTTGTTGTGAATATGAGGGAGTACCCAGAGACAGTGTTTATAAATAAGAACAGACAAATTCTTCAGTGTGTTGAAATTCCATACCAAATCAGATTTGATATGTACTGCTGTACAGATGCAACAGTCAAGGGCTTTAGGTAAGAGGTTTCTTAAGTGCATATCCTGGAAAGTGCTCTTCCTAGGCGGTACACTTCAATTTGTCAACATATATGAAACTAATTTTTTCATGGAGAGCTTCCATCCTGAGACCTGCTGTTCATTTTCAGTAGGTACTGTTGGCCTGCTATGGAAAGTTACTGCAGACTGCTAAATTTGTCATCATTACTGAGGTTTGTTTGCACAGTAAAGAAATAGTCTCACTTCAGCAGTACTGAGATCATCATTAGTGCTCTATCTGTCATGTTTGTTTCTATTTTCTGTATCCTTATGCTGGACCACTGTTCTGCTCACTGTCCACACAGTGAGTTTGGGGAGGAGAGGTTGGCTTTTTGGATGTTTGTTTTTTCTGCTTCATTTGAGCAAAGTGAATGCAACGTAAGATTTCTTGTTCGGAAGCACCTTTAAACACATAATACTGTTTTCATATTACTTTTTTTAAAATAAGTAATATACTTAATTTGCTGGGAGCTGGAGAGGGTAAAGAGGTTTATGTGACACAGAGAGAGGGACTTAGCAGTAATTTCATTTTGATTAATAGAGTTAAGTGCTGAAAAGAGCATAAATGGTCTTCCATGGTTATTCTTAGCAGACATTGTATTACTGTATCTATAAGAATAAAACACCTCTGTTGCTTAACTTGCTTTGCCAGGTTTGCATCTACACTTCCTGTTCTAGTCTTGATAGTGTTTATAATTTCTGTAGGTATTTGGCTTCTTGGAGTCCCAGTCATCTGGGAAGAAGGTAAGAAAAAAAAGCAAGTTGGCTGATAAAGTAGAATTGATGAGAAGAAGTCAACGGTGTGTAAGACCAGAGCAAGGGGTAGACATAATGAGACACGGTAGAGTAGGGTGAGAATGACAAACGTTCTCAGTTACCTGAGAATGAAGTCTTGTATGCTGCTCATTTCTCTGATTATGTTAGGCAAAGTGGCTGTTCTACCAGAGAGTTGAGTGAAGAGACCATCTCAGTTGAGTTTGGAAAGGCTGAGGGAGAGACAGGGGAAGGTGCTAATTTTTGCTAAATGCTTCAAAATAGTGAGTTTTCTTTTACTTACTGGTTTTCATCATGCTTTTCTTGGAAGAAAGAGAAAAGTAGATACAGATTCACAGAAAAAAGAAAAGGCTGGTTAGGTTGTATCTAAGCCATCTGTCTTAGTCCACCTTAAGTGTCTACAGCAGAATGGGTAATGCATCCACTTTTGTGTTTTACTGAACTGTTTCCAGTAGAAGCAACTTAAGTAAAGACCCGGTACAGGAAGAGGAATTATCAAGAAATAACACATTAGGCATCTCCTTTTCTGTAAGAGGAACTCTGACGAGAAGGGAACCAGAAGCCCTGTTCTTGAGATAGTATTTGCGTGTTAGCATTAGACAGCAACACACAGGTAATGGTGACAGTATTCCAAGCCATCTCTGAGGAAATATGTGATGTTCCTTGCCATCTTGCCCCTAGAGATATGATACCAGAATCTCAGTAATTAGTAATGTCAGTTCAGGTGATCTATGCAGGTCAGTGGTGCTACTTTGCACTAATGGGCATTGCTTGTTGCAAGGAAAGTTGGTCAAATTGGGAACCCTAGTTAAACTCTATCAGCTGACTCTTAAAGCTGTTTGGTAGAAACTAAATTGCTTATAAATGTGCATCAAAAAATGCAGGTAAAATTACAGAACCCCTTATGCATATGTGGAACAGAAAGCAACCAAGAGTGTTATGACTCCCTCACTGCTATTACATTCCTGTGCTTTTATTTTAATATCTTTATTGCAGAACTTAGGTTCTGTTTCTTTAATGCAAGTAGACTGCCTTACAAATGAACAGAGGTTTTTTGTCCTTGATGCAACAATGATTTTAAAATCAATCACATTTTTGCACAGTATGAAATACTCTCACTTATCATTTGGTTTGCAGTCATAGCTTCCATTGATTATATAAAGAAAATATACATTTTCTTCTTATTTCACAACTTCTTTCCTTTTCCACTTCAAGGAAGATTAATCCATTTCTGAAATTCTGCTAATACAAGTTGATAAAATAAGAGGTTTTTTGTTAAAATAGGAGATTACTTGCCTTCATGCTCTGAAAAGCTTTTAGACCTCTCTCAAGCTAATTATAATTATTTTTGCCTTGTTATAGCTGGCTGTTGGGGTGTCCCATTTCAGCAGATGAAGAAAGTGTCAGCTGAGTTACTAAAAATCTGTATGAAACTTCTGTATTTATTTTCTTGTGAATTTCAAAAGTTCAAACAACTGTGTTTCAACAGCTGGTAAACAGGCTCTAAGTTTGCAGTGGTGCTGGTAGACACTGCAGTGTGCTAGGAGTTCTGTAAGCTGCTGCCTGTTTTATTAGTCACATCTGCAGTGTCGTGTGCCAGGGAGAAGGAGAGAAGGTATTACGCTGTGTAGTAGGTGTGCTAAAATTGAAAAATACCAAAGACACCTTTTTCATTTGAAATCTGTTTAGTTTGGGTTTTTTTTTCTAAATTCTATATTGATTTCCACTGGTTTAGGCTTCAGTTTCAGGACAGCAGTCTCAAGAAATACTGTCTGTTCATTCCTGCTTGGTTTTCCCACTTCTTCATGGAGACTTTAGAATGTTTATGAGAACAGAGGTTGTTTTAAAAAGTTCTTTCTGTTCGCTCTGTGGATGGTACTGACACCAAAAGGGACATTGAAGAGGGTAGCAATATCAATGTCAGAAAAAGTTATTTTTGTATACCCTTACCAATAGATGAATGTATTGGTGAGGACTGAGTGTGTTCTCAGAGTGTGGCAGTCCATACTGTTCTCAGCATTGTTTGACTTGTGTAAAAATTTCTGTAACTCAGAACAAGGTAGGATCAGTTAAAGAGAAATTTTACAGTTCTGCATTTCTTGTTTCTGTGTTCTTCCTTTAGTGTGAGGAGATGGCAGATGTAAATGGTTTCCTTGAATGTCCATGTGTAAATGTATATACCTTTTCTTAAATGATTCCATCTTTATTCTTAAACTTAGCATCTAGCATACAAGGATTTAATCTGAATTACTGCTCATGTGGAAGAGGGTCACAGTTAAGGGATTACAGATTTATGTTCATTTTTAATAACCAAGACTTGTTTAATATGCCTGGGTTAAGGAAAGAGGAAGGCTTCTCTCCTTGCGTTTTTTAATCCCTTAGTGCAGTGGTCTCCAAAATTGTTGCACTCTTGTCAATATTTAAGCACACATCTCAATGTATATATAGTTTTTTTTATGAAGTATATACGTGTAATAATATTTGTGCTAAAACCTACCTTATAAAACATACACAAGAAATAGAAAATTTATAGTATGAGATAAAGATTAAATGGTACTTGAAAATGTTACTTTTTATTGTTAAAAAACTCTTCTAGCGCTTACTAAAAAAAATTAAGAATATTTATGTTTATTAAAATCTTGGTGTGCCATTTTGTGATACAGTGGTTTGAAGGTATGGTTGGTTGTTGAGTTTATTTTGGTACCTTTTTTTAAAGACTGACATATCTGAAGAATATAGCTAGAAAAGATACATGGCTTCAGATGGAAGAAGTACATCGTTGACTGCACTTACTAAATCATAGTACTATTTTTTTCAATCCCATCAGCAAATTATGCAGAGGCTTTTCTTAAATTTTGTCTAGTAAATTTCCATCTACCCTGTCAATCATTTCTTGCATATTAATCTGAAGGAGTTGCAGTTTTCATGTTTATAACGAATGGGTTCAAAACCCACTGAAACTTTCTGAGAGATTTTTAAATAGGCTATGAATATCAATCTCCCGGCTTTTAAAGTGTACAGGTACAATAACTTTTTTAGGTGACATGCATTGGTTTTGGTAATAAGATCACATAATGTTGGAAACCTTTCCAAATATGTTTTCAAAATGTTGTCTCTGTGGCTTGAGTTTCTTTTGAAAAGCAGCTGCTCTTTCATTGTTAAAACGTCACCTTCACTTGGAAGGGATACACAAAGTCTGTTAAGATTTTTTTTCAAAAATGTCTGCTAGGTAGCAAACTACTTACTAACAGGTTGTTTCCACAAAAATGGTCAGTATATTTGAAACACTCATCTTCTTTTTAAAGCAAACAAATAACATCCTCAGAGGCCACCAAAAACTTTCAGGGTCAACAGTGCTTCTAATCAGTTGAACCTTGTGTGGTATAAATGTTTCTGTATGTTAATATCTTAAATTGTTACAAAGTATTGTAAATGCTTTACTATTTTTTGTACTTGTTTTCATAAAATTAGGAACATCGATGACATCCCACACTCTTCTGGCTCCAGATTCTTTGCTGTAATTGCCTGTTGTTGGTGGAGTGCATGAATTTTATTTGTGCTGCAATCTCTTATCACCCCTACTAGACTCTGGTTTTTATTCCAGTCAAAGCAACTACACCATGCCTAGTTACATTTGCACAGTTTTTTCATAAAGCTTTTTTTTGTTTAATTAAGTAAGTAGTTTACTGTTGATAAAGTAACTTCTCTAATGCTTTTCCTTTAGTGGCTTATGAAAAGTAGTTTTTATGTATTTCATTATTGAAAGTCCTGAAGTTGAAACACTTTAGAAGCATCTGTACTTTCATCCAACCATAGAGCAAACCCCTGCAGTGGATGATTTCTTCTAATATTTGTTTCTTCAAATCTTCAGCAGTGTTTTCTATGTGTCTTTCAACACAACAGTGTTTGCTGACAAAGAAATGCACTTTCAGTTTGTCACTGTAGTTTTCCATGCATAATTTTAGCCATTTTTACAGCAGCAAAAACTAAATTATTTGATTGCATGTGGTGTTTTTCCCCTTGCTCTTAGATAAAATAACCTCAGAAGGGGCTGCTAAACATTTATCATTAAATTAAGTGTCATTTTTTAAGGTACAATACTGACTGTTGCATTACTTGAGACATTGCTGGGAAATGTGAAGGTTTGTCTTCGTGTTCTGGATGGTTAGTTTTCAGATGTCTTGCTGATTGTGGTGGCTTCATGCTACTATTAGCTAATATCTCAAGGCACAGTACGCATTTAGGGTGAGACTAATTATTAACACTTGTAAATACAAATTTTCAATAGTCTTGATAATTGAAATTTTCTTAAATCAAACATTTTGTCGGGTGTCATTAAACTGTACTGTTCGTTACCTTACAGTGTGGCTTATCCAGAGCTTGTACAGGAGTAGAAGTGTCAGCACTGCCATTTTCTTTTCACATGCGCTCACAGTATCAGTGTTAGGTTCAGTGCACTGTCTCCTTACAGGATTCTTTTTAAACCACTTCTCCATTCTGTAAGGGTTAGTTTGGTTAAAATGAATCCACCAAATCAGGCAGAGACAAACTGTCTGATTGCACACAGAAGAAATGGAGTGATTGCACCACTGTCACCAATCTAGGTTGTGGAACATATACTTCCTCCAGGGCCCCACACCTGCCTTATGTGACACAGGCCCCTCAGACATATGGGCTGAGTGAGCTTACAAGTGTCAAACTATGTATTAAATGTTTGAATGTTAGTGAAGTTGAATTTGTGGTTTGGGGTTTTCTTTTCTTTCTGTTTTTTTTTGTTACTTTGTTTTTGTTACTTTTTTTGTTACTTTTTTTGTTACTTTCTGTTGTTTTTTTTTTGTTACTTTGTTGTGGCTTTGGGTGGGGTTTTTTAGTTTTGTTTGTTTGTTTTAGATAAAAATAAATCTAAACAGCAGTTCCAGTATGTTCTTTACATACCACTACTAGTTGTCTTGCACACCTCCTGGTTGTGTGCAGCCCTCTTTGAAGACCACTGCCTTCACGTGCCTTGTCTGTCAGAGAAGCGCGGTGAGGCTGGAAGAGGGGAGGGCTGTTTCTCTTTCAATGAACACCTTAAGGCAAATACTGCAGCTAAAAGATTGGCTTCTTTGAGGATGATAAAGCCTTTAGGTAAGTCCTGGCATTCCTCACATCAGTTCGAAGTATGGATTATCTTTATCACTAGGAAGGCTGCATTTCAGGTATTGTTTCTCTGTTAAGTCCTGAGGCAGGGTCAGTCTGAGTCCTGCTCTTGTGATAATGTGAAGCAATGGCTCATTGTTAAGTTTTGTCTAGGTCAGCACTACATGTGAACAAAAATAAAAAGTACACTTAATGTCCCAGTGATACTACATCTGCAGAGGCAAAGTGCTAGAAATGGTTGGTCTCTGTGTGTTGAATTGATATGGTGTAGTAAACTGCTAGCGTCTATGCTGAATGGAAGTTGAAACGGAAAACTGCTGCTGCAGTGGGTTTTACAGTAAGATTTCATTTCCAGTGCCCCGTTTTTCATTATGGACACTGCTTAAGTGACATGGCTAGAAAATGCCACAGATACATTTTACATTTCCATTTGTTATGAGAGGAAAGGTAGTTCTTTATTCTCCTCTTTATGTAACTTTTCTCCCTTTGTCCCAAGCAAATCCTTGCATATTTTGGTGAATTTCTTGCTTTTTAGAAAAAGTTTTATAGGGTCTGTGTTTCTATTTCATTGCTGCTGCTTTTTGTAAAAAACAAGTAACATGCTCCTTTTTATCAGAAGTGGATCATTAGTTTGGTCTGGTTTTGGTCTAAAACTGCTTTGCGTGAGATATGTGTAGGAACAAGAGGAAAACCAGTTAATAATCAACTCTGTTCTTTCTGTCTGCCTTGTAGATACAGAGCTTCAGAGATAATTAAGAAGTAACTCTAAGGCTGAAAAATTCTATTCAACTTGTGCTTGAATAGATAGCTAGTCCTGTTAGACAGTAGAGGGGGGTTTTTTGGTGGTTGTGTTGATACAAAAAGGTTTTCTTTAAACTGCTGTGTTACACAAAATATTATCATTACAAGTGCTAGACAAACTTTTTTTTTGTACGTACAGGATAAACAAGGGGACAGTTTGCACCCAGATGCGTGTAATACTTGGGCATGAACATGTTCTCTTTTGGATCTTTGACTTAAATGATAAAAAGAAAAATACTAATATTCTCTCTAATATTGAAAATATTTTAGACACTGAAAAATGAGCCCTAAATCTGTAGCTTTTACTGTAGAGTATGTTTTTTGCCTTATAGTCACCATCACTGTTACTGTTGGTTCAAATCCTTTAAATGTCTCAAGAGGAAGAAAAGTCCTTTGATGTGTGGACTGCTGGTGTTGCATGGCATGCAGTGCTGCTCATCTGTATTATTTATTACACCACTTCCTACCTCCTTTACAAACAAGAGCTTTAGGTTTCTGATTTGCAGTGCTGTCTTTGTAGAGTTTGTGCCTCCAAGTTTCAGGCTGAAACAGTGTATGAAAGGACATGATAAAAGAAACATTGCTTGGTAGCCCTCTGAGCTTGACAGTTACTTGTCCTGTGGTGAGTCAATGTTCTTTGCTATTCAGTAGAAATTAAGTCCTATTTGTTAATTTTACATAGTTTTTTTATATGTGCTCTAGTTTCATGAAGATGTCTGGGACTATGTGGTATGAGGAAGTATACAGGCAGAACTTGTAGTTCACACAAGTTTCACACATCACATTTGGATGATTATAGTTGAAGTAAGCTCTTCCCAACATAGACTAGCTTTGTGTGTTTGAACTCCTGTAATGCTTTTTATGACTTAATTTCAAACTTCTTATGCTTGTATGTATATTGCCACAGATTACTAAGATTTGATAAATGTTTCAGCAAGTCCTTGCTGTTTCCCTAGTTTTAAAATTACTTGCTGCTACTCAGTTTGCCTTTCCCCCTTTCCTTGTGCTGATTTAATGCTGTGGGATAAGAAAGCTTAGAAACATATTATTGATGGTATGGTCGTTGAATTTCATATAACTTTATTCTGTTCTATGTACCATAGAACTAATTAGCTGTTAATCTCTGGTAGAAATCCTACATTGTCGTTCGTATATGGCATCATTAGGGCAGCTCTAAATCAGTTGTGGTGAACGTTATTACTTGTTTTTTCCTCTTTCTTGTAATTTAATTAATTTCTCTCCCCACTCCTTTTACTTCTATGTCCAGGTTTGTTTTCTAGTCTTGCATTTATCAGTAATGTGGTGAATTAAGATTTTTACTCCTTGTCAGGTGTTACTGTGAGTTGCAATGCAGTTGAGTTGTATTAGGCTGCTCTTGTCCAAATCAGGACAATTTATTTTGAGAAACAAGGATTATGGAATAGGTCTTACTTTGCTGGTCCTTCTCATAAGCCTATTGGGAATTCATTACCAGACTCTGAGCTTTGTTGAGAGCTAGCTGGCAAGATAAGGAGCCTGTGTATTTTCTCTGAATACTGTAGGATGTTGACATGTTGATATCATTTAACAGACCTGAGGTGATAGTTAGCTGATCTCTTCATACAGAATAAGATTTGGCTTTAGCTGGGTTTTTTGCATCCAGTTCTACAGCAAATAGCATTATCCACTAGACTTTTATTTTCCCTCTTTCAGCTCCTTTGGTCTTGAACTTACACTCAATTCCTGTGATGAACATCAAACAACATGAAATTTCCCATAAATTGTTTATCCCTGGCGGTCTCCAAGAGGCATTTGGATCTGGCATTGGTCGGTGTGTTTTAGGGGTTACTGGGATAGTGCTGGGTTGATGGTTGGACTAGATGATCTTGAAGGTCTCTTTCAACCTTAATAATTCCATTATTCTATCTAATTGGTGTAAATCTTGCTTACTTATCTAAGTAGACTGGATTTTTTTTTCTTTTCTGTTATCTCTGCACCATTCTCTTCGGTAGCTGTTTTGGGGGTTGGTCTCTTTCTCCAGGCAGCAACTGAGAGAACAAGAGGACGCAGTCTTAAGCTGCACCAGGGGAAATATAGGTTGGATATTAGGAAAAAATTCTTTATGGAAAGAGTGGTAAAATACTGGAATTCTTTGCCTGGGGAGATGGTGGAGTCACCATCCCTGAATGTGTTTCAAAAAAGATTGTGTGTGGCACTCGGTGCCATGGTTTAGTGGACATGTTAGGGTATGGGTTGGACTCGGTGATCTTGAAGGTCTCTTCCAACCTAGTGATTCTGTGATAGATGTTTCTGTTAGCCACTTGACGAGGATGTCTTATTCCAGTGTTAGTTTACCCTGCTACCTTAGAAAACAGGTCCTTTGTTTCGGTTGCCTCTGGCTCTATGTGCAATTGAACCTGTGTTTAGCACTGTATTAGTGTGTGTGAACTATTTTACTGCTGTATGGAAAGCTAACTTAATTACCATCCATAAGGTTTAGTGTTTTGAATATATATTTTTATTTGGTAATCTATGTTATTACTGTCCTCCTTGAGCAAGCCTTGTCCTGCATGGACGTACTTGATTCCTTTCCCCTCCTTCAAGATGATGTTGGATTTACACATTTTTAGTGATTTTTCATCACCAGAACTTCGGCTAGTATTTACTTGTGTCCCTCCATGCTGAGTTTTCTTCTATTTATCTTCATTTGTAGTTAGTGCTGCCTGCTGTAGTCCCCCTGACATTTACTTACAGCACTTTGCTTTGCTGAGAAATATGGTTGTTTTATAATGGTGTGATTTATCCAGTATTGCAGCAACGTCTGTGTGCAAAAACTCTTATTACAGTGAAAATCTCTTAAAAAGACCATCATGGAGTGCCATTAATTTCTGGTGTCCTTTAACCTCCAGTCATATATTGAACCATCATATTCTGCAACTTGCTTTATGGGAAAGTGAGGCTAGTGTTATAGCTTCATGTGTGAAGTACAATTTTGATGAAAGAAGTTGGAAATTTGGGAGAAGCCTTGTTGTTTCCCAGTTTTGCTCTCAGCAAGTGCAAGGAACCCAGCAGGAGCGTGTTTCTGCACATCTTCCTCTTCAGAGCAAGGAAGCTTCACCACGGTCTCTTTGCCCCTCTTTATTTCAAGGTTGCAGGTTGCAGATGACT
Organism: Climacteris rufus; assembly: GCA_013398175.1. Classification (NCBI taxonomy): domain Eukaryota; kingdom Metazoa; phylum Chordata; class Aves; order Passeriformes; family Climacteridae; genus Climacteris; species Climacteris rufus. The sequence continues at coordinate 54,384 of VZRZ01006021.1, read as the reverse complement.
GATGGAGGTGCACTCTGCAGGAGTCTTGTTTATGAATAGCTTCATTTCTTCTTCACTGGCATAGTTTTGTTGGTGCCAGCAAAAGCAGAGGAGTGATTTTGCTTTGTTCTGCAGTTTTAAAATGTTGTCCGTTAAGTATGTTCTGGGGCAGATGATCAATCTGCCCTCTCCCCCACCTCACCTCCAGCTGACTGTCAGCCAGATGAATTGTGCTGGCAGAGATCAGCTGGGCTTTGATACAATTTTGGCTTTAGTGTTTACTCTGCTCTTTAAGCACTTACAGACAATGTGTACATAATTCAAAATAATTTCGCTATGTGGTGTTTCTTTATCATTATATCTTTGAAATGTAGTATTTATCTAATGAGGAATTTTACTAAAGTTTCAAATTCATTTACTCTGTGAAGTTGTTCTAGAAAAACAAATGTAAAGTGTTTCAATGGTCATTAGATAAGTATTTAATTAATGTGTGTTCTAATTATGTTCAATCTGGTGTAATATGAACATACAGATGAAATAATCTGACAGCTCAAGTGCATGCCAAGGAAAGTGCTTTGGCACAAGTCATACCACCCCTGACAAATTCAGAGTTGTCTGCATGGGAAAATTTGTGCTGCTCTTTAACGGAAAAACACAGTCTGTGTAGCATTTTGTTTTGTCATTTCTTAAGGAGTACCATTGATTTGTGAAAAAAGCAGTCTTTATTTGGACAGGTCTTTGTGAAGTAGACTAAACTGTTAGTTATTAAGTCTTTTGATGGAGCTAATCAGGGATTTGGAATGAGGTGAAGCTAGATGGATCGTGTGGGTGCAAAGCATTTCTACCACTTCTTGCTTGACTCTGCCATGTTAGTTTGCATGGTTTTGCTTTATCTTTATTTTTATTTTGGCTACTAGAGAGTATCTAGTTACATGTTTAATTCTTATTTCCTGTTTATTTGTACCTTTATTCATCTCAACTTACTTAGTCAACTGCCTCCATTTATGTGCTACCTGTTTGTCTGGTCTAACTTAACAGTTGATTCATAGGTGAAGCTAAGGCAACTTTTTTTTTCTTTTAATCCTGTTAACCTGGCAGTTGTGTAATATCCTACTAACTTGTCATTGCAGCCGATCAGATGATGATTCCGGGTCAGCGTCAGGTTCTGGATCTGGTTCAAGCTCTGGAAGCAGTAGTGACGGAAGCAGCAGCCAATCAGGCAGCAGTGACTCTGACTCTGGTTCAGAGTCAGGGACTCAGTCAGAATCAGAGTCTGACACATCTAGAGAGAAGAAACAACTTCAGTCTAAACCACCAAAAGTTGACGGATCTGAGGTAACCAAGATACATACATGAACCCTTTGGTGGGGGGTGGTGGGGAAATACTAAAAAAATTCTATGTAGTTGTTTTCAAGAGCAGTGTTCATTTAAAAAATAAAAAGAGGTAATGAAGTGTTCTTAATTAGATTTGACTTGATTGCGTTAGTGAATGCATATGATTTTTTTGCCTTCAACATTGGGCAAGTTTCTCATATGTAAGTACTTGAATTTGCACTGTTAAAATTCTCACATTTGTAAATATTTTGAGTTAAAAGCTCATCTAAATTTTATCATACAGTCAAGCATGCAGTCAATTACTGGGACTTGTGGAAGACAAAGACACAGATAAATGTTATTTCTGAATTCTATTTTTGTGTTGTTTCCCTGATGGTTTCATTGTATCAATAAATAATCGTATAAAAGATTCAAGCTTACATACAGTTGGCGTTCTTTATCAACAAGTCCGCTAAAGGCAGGGAAAACTGGTGTTTAGAAATTGGCTCAATCCAGTGGGCCAGAATTACCTGCATTCTCCTGTGTTTATGGAGTAGTAGACCATATTCATGAAAGGTGTTTATAAATTAGTTACCCCCAGAATTGAAGATTATTAAGGATTCTCTGTTACATTTTTTCCCATGTACTTCAGTATTACTGTATGAAACAAAATCATAGCCATTAATCAATCTGAAAGAATTTATCTGTGTGAATTTAAAAATGTACTTGGTAATGTTTTGCTCTAACAATTACCTACACAACTGTTGTTAGACATTGCAATCATTATCCCAGTGATTAGTATGTAACATTCTGTTTGGTAGAAATCTTACTACTTTAAAAAGCTATCTGATATTATTAGTTAATGCAGTACTTTGTAGTGATTTTTTTTTAATTGATAAAAATTAAGATCAGTCTTAATAGGATGCTACTTAGGAAGAGGAAATATTTGGTAAACTGGAGACTTGCAGTATGTTTAACTGACTCTTGCATCTCTATTCCTGTGCAGTTTTGGAAGTCTAGTCCAAGTATACTTGCTGTACAAAGATCAGCAGTGCTCAAGAAGCAACAGCAACAACAAAAGGCAGCCTCATCAGACAGTGTTTCAGAAGAGGTGATTAATAACTTCTCTTTTTAAAATGTACACGTGTGTATTACATTGTCTTAGGTGTTAAAAGAAAATTCCATAGAGCAAACTTACAGTGTTTGAGTGTGCATAGAAGTCAGGGGTTAGTCTGTAAAATTAACATGAAAATAACTGACATTTCTATAACAAGATGTAAAGATATCTCTGGTTACTTGTTTTCAAGTGAGTTGTCCCAAAATTACAGCAGTCTCGATTCTGTGCTGTTTTTAGGTAGCTGTTCTATGTTGTCTGGACAAAATTTTCAAGCCACAGAGTACTGATTTACGTTGTATTTTTGGCTTCTTGAGTGTAAAGACAGATAAAAATGCTAAAATATTTTTTTAATATGTTTTCATATACAGTGTCTGCTGTGTTTTTCATAAATTCCGTATAAAGTAGAACACTATGTTTGTACAAGTTTTGTAATAGTTTCTACAAATGAATTCTTGTATTTTAAGAATGAGGCCTGTGTTCCAGATATTTCAAAACCTAAATCATACGCTAAAGAAATGTTGACTTTATGCAGTAGGAGCATCTTCTGAAAATACTAGTGGGAACTGTGAAATGTAATTTATTTGTAAAGCAGTCGTTTTGTCCTGCATTGCAAAGACTTTGCGTGTAGTCACACTCATTTGGTTGGATTTCTGGTTTTGTCTGATTTAATAGCTCATCATTTAAAATTTTAAACATTTAAACACAAAACTTAATCATCTATCTTTAAAATATTAATTGACAGCTGTTAAGCACTCCCTTACTGAAAGATATTTTAAATCTCAGTTTAAGCCAGTGAGATTGGCCTTAGGAAAATCTGACTTTAAAAAAGTTCTTGTTTTCTCTTTGACTGTAAAGAAAGAACACACATGCTATTCTCAAAATTTTCTTAAGCTGATGTGTTAATGTGAACAAATATGGAAGGTGAAAGAGCTCTTAAGAGTAGGAGATTTTATTAGGACTTTGACAGAACCATCATCTTGATTAATGTGGGGCAGCTTACACCATGACTGTTTTTATGTAGACACAATGTTAATTTTTTAAGATGGGTTTGTTTTGTGATGTTTCCAGAGCTGTGTAGGCACAATATCTTTATGGGTGGATAAATACAGAAACAATAGCAGTCTTTTAGCAGCTACACTGCAGGGGATGAAGAGGGTGAAACATGAATAATATGCCTCCAATTTGAAAGTGGAAGCTGATTTATCTTTTAAAAAACTTCAACTTGTTAGAAGTACTTAATTCTTTTTGTGATAATTAATTTGGTTTCTTTCTTTTTCCTTCACCTGCAGGACTCCTCAAGTAGTGAAGATTCAGCAGATGACTCATCCAGCGAAACCAAGAAGAAAAAACATAAAGAGTAAGATATTTTCATAAGTAATAGCACACCTTTTTTTACCATAGAGACAGATGCTTGTAATTTATGCTTAATTTCCTCTCTCTTCAAAAACTTCTCTTTTTAATTCATCTTGATCTTTCATTTCCAATTTTGTAATTTTTAAAATAAACTCTCAAATGAACATCTCTATCATACTAGTTTCTCTGCAAAAGAATCTGCAATACTGTTTGAAACCATTCATCAGTGCCTTTATTTTAAAAATACTTTGTTGCAGTTTATTTTTGAGTTAGAGGCCCTCCCTAAAAATTCTGATGGAGATGGGAAACTACTTAATTAGGTTGTCTCACAGCAAATTCAAATTAGAATCCCTTAGTTAATGCCAGATGGGTTTTGTTTGGATTTTTGGGGGGTTGTTTTTGTTTCCTTTTTTCCCTTCCTTGAACATGTTTAAAAGTTACTATAGCTTTGATAATAAATACATTTTTTATATTGTTAATTAAGCTATTAAGATTGAATTTACTTGTATAAAGTCAGAGTTTGAATCAAGGTACAGTGCCTCCTCATTCCTGTCATGAAGTAGATCTCAGTTAAGCAGAAACAAGGAGATCCTGCTACTCAGTCACAAGTGTCTTACTCATAATACCTTACCTGGCTGTGAAGCACTGATGGGAGACTTTAGTGGGATCTTTTGGGAGCCAGTACCACTCATGAGTTGCTGCAATTCAGGTTTTTCTGCGTTTCTGAAATCTGCCTCTATTATTTTTCAATTCTTCTGCCAAAGTTGCTGATTCTTCACATGGGCCACAGAGAACGTAGACATTAGACAATATGGGACTCTCCAGAATACTACATGATAGAACTTTATGATTTGAACATGTCTAAGTTCTGATGAATGTGTATCTTTCCAGGTAGACTTGTTAAGTAGTTTGTTTTCTTAGTGTCACATTAATTCATTTCTTCATGCTGAAATTTACATAGAAATCCAGATCTTTGTTGTTATTTTAGATTTTGAATCTACCTCTTGATAACAGAAAACTTTGTCCAAATCTCTTTGATGCCATTGTGCATTTTTTTACTGATCTAGTATTCATTGATGGCAATTTTCTTTCTCATCAACTGAAATAACTGTTAGAAGATTTTTATTTTTCTGAAGAATGTTGAAATTACAGCAGATCCCTTGTGGATCAATAGCTGTTCTAAAAAATGCAACAACATAAAATTACTGTTTTGTCTTTCAATATGTATAGTGAAGACTGGCAAATGTCAGGATCAGGGTCAGTATCAGGAACTGGTTCTGAGTCTGAATCGGAGGAAGACAGGGAGAAAAGCAGCTGTGAAGAGAGTGAATCTGACTATGAGCCAAAAAACAAGGTCAAGAGCCGGAAACCTCCAAGCAGGTAAGAAGTTGGGCTTTTGGATACTCTGATACTATTTCTAAAAAGCAATTGAGTATTTACTACTACTGTACGTATGACTGAAAACATTAATGCTTATTAGGAAAAAAAAAAACCAATTTTTTTTTAAATGATACGTAATAAGATAATATACTAATGCTTTCTAGTGAATACCTTTCCCTGTCTGCTTTAAATGAAAGCGGAGTAACTGAACATTCATGAAATGCATACATTCAGAAAGCAATCCGGAAGACTTATTGTTGTCCCTCTTGAAACATTGTTGTGTTATACGTTATTGTCTTCAAGAATTAAGCCAAAAAGTGGGAAAAAGAGTGCAGGACCAAAAAAGAGGCCACTTGATTCATCAGAGGATGATGATGATGAAGAGGAGGAGGATGATGATGATTATGATAAGAGGGGATCTCGTCGCCAGGCAACAGTCAACATTAGTTACAAAGAAGCTGAAGAAACCAAGACAGATTCTGATGATTTGCTAGAAGTTTGTGGAGAAGATGTCCCACAACCTGAAGAAGATGAATTTGAAACTATAGAGAAATTTATGGATAGTCGAGTTGGCCGTAAAGGAGGTATTGTTTTTAAGTGTTCTTAAGATCCTTGCATGCATCATGGTGCAACTTCAGCAAATCTTCTCAGCTCTAGGTTAAACAGTTTTAAAGTTACCAAAATGTCATACTATTTCACCTTTCATATTCATAAGGATGCTCCTTTTGAAAGTCCCATCTAAGTATTGAAGACCAAAATACAGAAAAATCACATACATAAGTAGAAAATAAAAATTAAGTGGAAGATAGGTCTGTATTGCATAAATGCACACCATATTGTTACACCATTGTTTGTACAGTTCAGTAGTACTTTTATCAGTATAAATTATATAAAGTGGAGTGGAGAAAGTAGACTAGATGGGAGAGCTGGCTAGGAGTCTAAACACCGAAAGATGGTGTTGGCAAGGCTGAACCATTGAAATAATTATTTCAGTTACTGCAGTACAAATACAGAACAATGAGTGAAATGGCTACCCTCATCACTCTCACAGCAAAGAATTCTTCCTAATACCTAATCTAAGCCTACTCTCCAGTTTAAAGTCATCACCCCTTGTCCCACCGCTACATGCCTTTCTCTAAAGTCCCTCTCAAGCCACCTTGTAGCCTCCTTTAGGTGCTAGCAGGTGCTGTAAGGTCTCTCCAGAGTCTTTTCTTCTCCTGGCATAACTGCCAACTCTCAACCTGTCTTCATAGCAGAGATGTTCCACCCCTCCCATTGTCTTGGTGGTGTCCTCTGGATGTGCTCCAGCAAGCCCACATCCTTTTTATGGTGGGGGCCCCAAAGCCTGGGGTCTTCCTTTTTACCCTTTCTCAAAAATTACATTTATGTTTCCCCTTTTCTAGTTCGTGGGAACTCCCCTGGACCATGACTTCTCAAAATTGATGGTAGTGGCTTAGCCACTTCCTCTGCCAGTTCCCTCAGGACCTGTTGCTGTATCTCGTCAGGTCCCTTGGACTTGTGCACCTTCAGGTTCCTAAGGTGCACAGGTTTCAAACCTGATCATTTCCTAGAGTGGGTGATTCTTCCTTCTCCCAGTCCCTCCCTGCCTTTGGCTCCCTTGGTATGGCTGGGACACTTGCTGTTGCAGACAGGCGAAACAGTTGTTAAGTACCTCAGCCGCTCCTTGTCCTGAGTAACCAGTTCTCCCTGAGGACCCATACTAGAACTCTTACTTATTAAAAAAAAACACACAAAAGAAACCCCACCCAAACTCTGAGCCCCTTGCACTACAGGGCCACCTTTCTCCATTAGTTATACTCAGTGTCTGAAGTTTTTGACCCCTCTCTAAACTTGTACTCTTCTTTCTCTCAAATCCCTTCTCCCATACTGTCCCATATTCTGGCATATCCTGCTCCAATGCATAGTGTTACTGCTGTGGTCAAAGCCTTAGGAACTAAGCTTCTTTAATTCTTCATGCTCAGATGAAGTTGCTGCTTGTGATGCTTTTTGGTGTTGTCTCTCTGTGTCTTTATCTGACCCCAACAGCTTGCTGGGCTCATTTCCTTATCACCACCACTGAGATTAGCTCAGTTGGTGAGAGCAGGCTGCTAATAATGCCTGCGTTGTGGGTTTGATCCCCATATGGGCCATTAATTTAAGAGTTGGATTTGATGATCCTTGTGAGTCTCTTCCAGTCCAGAATATTCTGTGATTCTGTATTATGTAACCTGTCCTCACAGTGAGCCTGCTTCCTGCTGCTAGAGTGCTTTTGCTGCCATACAGTCTGTACTTAATCTGTACTTAATCATTTTTCCCCACTAAGATAATAGAGGCAGAAGAAGTAACAAAATATGTTTAGGAAGAAAGAGATTTATAGTGTCCCTGTTCTTCATGTCTTGAGGCTGACCAGACACATCATCAGATGTCTTCTGTATGCTCAGAGATAAGAGTAGTATAACAGAAGATGACAAGGAGTGTTAGCGGAGTATGCCCTAGTTACTGCTTCAAATCTAGGAATACAAACAAAATTCTCACGAGGAAAGATAAGATATTGCAGGTTGGGTGTAGAAGTTTTGGTTGCTTTTTTGATTCTTTTTTTAATATTTGTGCATGTGTTACTATATCTACATAATTGTTCAAATAATACTAATGACATGAGTGCAGTAGTCGCTAGTCAAGTATATGCTCATCTAAAATTACCACCAATTACTTTCTCTGCTACGTTTCTAACTGGTTAACTTATGACAATGCACACTTACTCAAGGCATGTGGTGTGGTTTCATTCTTAGCCACAGGTGCTGCAACCACCATCTATGCAGTTGAGGCAGATGGTGACCCAAATGTTGGATTTGAAAAGTCAAAGGAGCCAGGAGAAATACAGTATCTTATTAAATGGAAAGGCTGGTCACACATCCATAACACTTGGGAAACTGAAGAAACACTGAAGCAACAAAATGTTAAAGGAATGAAGAAACTGGACAACTATAAGAAAAAGGATCAGGAAACAAAACGATGGTGAATATTTTTATGATACTTATTTTGAAACAATATAGCTGCTTTGATGTGGTTCTGAGACCTGTTGCATGGTAAGACAAAAACTTCAAAAGCTGAAGCTTCTTTAACATGTTCCTGTAACATAATCCTCTGAACCTGATTTGTGTGTGTGTGTGTGTTATAAATGGAGTTTTAACAAGATGGTTAGTGTTTAAAAATAAAAAATAAATTGTACATTTTAGTAACTTTTCCATTATACTTTGATTAGAGTTCTTCAGGAATTGCTGCAAGGATCAATGTTTTCTTGGTGCATTAGCCATTTCAGATTACTTTAAAGAATTCAGTTTTCTTGACCGAAACCTGAGGCTCAAGCCTGAGAACAAAAACGTGAAGAAATACATGCATCTTAAAGTCACCTTTTTGGTGTCCAGTTTTATTAGTATGTTTAATATAATCAGAGTGCTGCTGGGAGTTTTAGCAACTAATCATAAGATGGATTCTTACAGAATGAGCCTCCCTGAATGATATTCCATGAGAATACCCTGTAAAGTGTACTGCTTATCCAGAGACATCTGCTACAGCTGCCAGTGGTACTAGTCAAGCAGCTAATGAAGAATACTTATTCTTAACAATAAGTATTCTCAATCATTAATGATAACGCACTTAGGCCAGATGCAGCCATTTTGTAGTAGGAGTTTTTAAGTTGTTTCTTCAAAAAAGCTTTCTAGGTGAGGTTCCTTTGATGATTACATTCAGAGCTATAAAGTTGATGAATTTTCTTAGTTTTAGAACTATATGCTGTAATAAGTGTTATAAATTAATTCCCCCTACAGGCTGAAAAATGCTTCTCCAGAAGATGTGGAATATTACAACTGCCAGCAGGAACTTACGGATGATCTACATAAACAATATCAGATAGTGGAAAGAATAATTGGTATGTTACAAACTTGTGGATACAAATATATACAGCTTTCTGTATTATAACTGAAAACGAATGTTTTCATAAGGTACAGAAGTAAAATGCTAATGAGATCTCTGCTACATTTCTGCAGCTCATTCAAATCAGAAATCAGCTGCTGGTTATCCAGACTACTATTGTAAGTGGCAGGGTCTGCCTTACTCTGAATGTAGCTGGGAGGATGGAGCTCTCATTGCCAAAAAGTTTCAGGCACGCATTGATGAGTACTTTAGCAGGAATCAATCCAAGACCACTCCCTTTAAAGATTGCAAGGTGAGTATGTCATTCACAATGGATTTGTTACCAGTTATACTGGGTCTGACTGGCAGAGAGTTAATTTTCTTCCTAGCAGCCTCTGCAGTCTGTGGTTCAGATTTGTGACCTAAACGGCTTTGGTAGCATGTGTTGGCTGTAGCTGAACAGCACTTGCACAGTGTCAGGGCCTTCTCTGTGTCCTGTTGTGTCATCCCCACCACGAGTAGACTGGGAGGGAACACACCAGTACAGCTGACCCCGAACTGACCAAAGAGGTGCTCAATTCCACTTAATGTCTTATTCAGGAATAAACTGAGTGGGCTGAGCAGCGGGTGGCAGTTGCCTGGAGATTTGCTGGTCATCAGTCTGCTGGTGAATTGATGTGTGACTCACATTTTGTCACTTGTAGGGTCTTTTTCTTTGTGGGTTTTTGTTTTGATTGAGTGGATGTTTTTCCTTCACCCAGTAGACTCCTTATTTTAACCCACAATTTTTTTTTTCTCACGTTTGGCTTTTCAGTTCTCTCTCTTCTCCCTCTAGGGTGAGAAGTGAATGAGCAACTGGATGGCAGCTTGACTGCTGGCCAGGTTCAAGCCACCACATCAGTTGTGATAGTAAAAATGTGAAACTTTTTTAAAAATCCAAATTAAAATACACATGATATTTTTGGAAGTTTTTTCAGAATAGCAGTAATGATAAATAGGAGGATGTATGGAAAATAGTACTATTGAGAGTAACTTTTTGTAGATACCAATCCCCTTCATTTTTACTAGCATTCAGAAATAGGTTTGTTTAGTATTATAGTTTATTTTAAAAGAAAATTTTGAGTGAGTTAATGTCACTTGTATTGTGACATTTAGATTAGCAATCAAACTAGTTTCAACTTGCGAATTACTTGGTGTTTTTACATGGCCTAGCTTTCATCAATGGATAAAAACTAGAGTTCATGACCTGTTATTTTTTCTGTAGGAAGATCTTTTGATAACTTCATTCAGTAGTAGGACTGATGATGAATTTACTTTTCACAGGTTCTAAAACAAAGGCCACGGTTTGTTGCACTAAAGAAGCAACCATCTTACATTGGAGGACATGAAAGTTTAGAGTTAAGAGATTATCAGTTAAATGGGTTGAATTGGCTTGCTCATTCATGGTGCAAGTAAGTATAATGTCAAATTTGTTTGTAAATTACAAGCATTTGTAAGTCATTGAAATCGATTTTTTTCTGGGGGGGGTTTTTTTTTTTTGAAAGGTGGAGACTTCCATACTGTAAACTCAAAGCAGAGGTCTGAGGGGACATGTTTTGCTCTAAGTAGTACCAAAATCATTATTCTGTGGCCATTCTCAACAAAAACACAGCTAAGATCTGTTGTTACTTTGCTTTTAATTTCAATGGAATAATAATTTTAAAAAAGCAAACAAACCTAAAACAGTAAAACCAGAAAACCCAAACTCTTCTGGAAATGTCAACTTTAGTATTAGACTTTTAAAATTAGACTCACAAGCAATATTTGCAAGCATTTTGTTAATTTAAGGGGTAGGAGGGATTAGAAATCTCTTTTATGGAAAAACAGTGGAAATCAATTTCTTCAAAATGTATAGTAATGAAATCTTGTAAACTTTTATCAGTGGGTTTTATGGTCAAAAGATAATAATTTCTTCTTGTCCAAACCTTCCCCCTTTCCATGCTTCCCCTAAATAGTTTTGTTTCTTTTTTTTTTTTTTTAGAGGGAATAGCTGTATTCTTGCAGATGAAATGGGTCTGGGTAAAACAATACAAACAATTTCTTTTCTGAACTATCTGTTTCACGAGCATCAATTGTATGGGCCTTTCTTGTTGGTTGTACCACTTTCTACCTTGACGTCTTGGCAAAGAGAGATTCAAACCTGGGCTCCTCAGATGAATGCTGTAGTTTACTTAGGAGATATAACTAGCAGAAATATGGTGAGTATTTCTCTTTGTCATTGGACAGTCTTGTACATAAACAAGAGTGACTTCATATTCTTATCATCTGCTTATCTCCCATATTTTGTTTAGGACTGAGCAAATATTTACTGAAGCCTTATGTCTTTAAAATGTGAATTGAAAGCATAGATTTTGATCTCATGTAAATGTGTGTGAGAGATTTCCTTTCTGCTTAATAGTGAACAGAATTAAAAATTTAGTCTTGTGTTTGAAAGCCAGTTATATTCTGCCATGTGATTATTTAGGTGGATATAGTGAAAATCAGTATGCAAGAAGGCCAGTCACAATCTTAGTTTATTTCCTGAAAGATTCTTAGTTTGTTTTCTTAATGTTAGTAGTCTTATCCATTAAAATAAAAAATTGTTGTATCTTAACGTGTTTATGTGTGTATATAAAATGTTATATATGTGTCCGTTGGCCTTCTGTTTTGTTATCATATTATTTTATGCTATTAAATATCCATATTATTGCAGTACTGAAATTGATTACAGTCAGCAAAACCTTTTTGCTGCAGCTTACAGTTCACTTGATTCTTTTTGTAGATAAGAACTCATGAATGGATGCATCCACAGACAAAACGATTGAAATTTAACATACTTCTAACAACATACGAAATTTTGCTGAAGGATAAGGTAATTGCACTTCTGTGGGGACATAAAAATAATCTCCCCAATACAGAATTCTCTTTAGATTTGCGTGTATTTGGTTTATGGCCCATTAAATCTATGGAGACTGTTTGTTTTTGCTTATGGAAGTACGACAGTGTGAAGTTTGGGGTTTTGGGTTTTGTATTTTGTGGGGGCTTTTCTTCTTTTAAGCACTTCTGGATTTTATGTATGTGTGGTGAGGCTTTCAGCCTTTTCCCTTTTTGTGAGGTGGGTAGCACTTAATTTTTTTCAGTTTGCTTGAGAGTCTCTTTACCAACTTCAAGCTCCCTCCTTCTTTGCAGACCACCATCAAGGCACAAAGAACACAATCCTTAGCCCTAAATATGATACAAAACTAGGAAATCCCATACAGTTTTCTGTGGTATTGTGCATACAGTAGTATGTGTACATGTATTACTACTGTCTCCATACTGGTAGCACACAGAGTTATTGTTAATCTTCCTAACTGTACATGGAAATTTTTACAGATATTCAAGAAGCAGAACATTTTTACTTCATTTACTTCATTTGTTCATCTGGGAAAAAGTCAATAACAATTTTTTTTTTTCCTGCCATGTAAAAAAATGTGGGTCAGATTTCTGGTCATTTTTCTAAATAAAGAATTTAATTTAAGCTTTCTTGGGATGACTACACAGTTTTTCATTGAACCTGGCAATTGTAAAAGCCATAATTAATACTAAAAACATATAGCTGTGAATATTTTTTTTAAATTAACCAAGAAGTGATGATATTTATAGCTTGATTATATAATGTGGGAAATTATGTAATTTGTTCATTTGTATAATGTTTCCCCCCTTCTCCATTTTTTTTAAGTCATTCCTTGGTGGTCTGAATTGGGCATTCATAGGAGTTGACGAAGCTCATCGTTTAAAAAATGATGACTCTCTTCTGTACAAAACTTTAATAGACTTTAAGTCTAACCATCGTCTTCTAATTACTGGAACCCCACTGCAAAACTCTCTCAAGGAACTTTGGTCTTTGTTGCACTTCATCATGCCAGAAAAGTAAGAAAGAATTTTTTGTCAAGTTTGTTATGGCAAAATAGTGTAGTCATTTGAGAATCAGTAGAGGTCGAGAATTGTACTGAAAGATAGCTTAAATATCCCATATAAAGTAGATGCATATGTCTTTTCATGCTGCTTTAGGTCAGTCATGCTGGTAGCAGTTGTCACCTTTTCCCATTTTAGCAGCGCACAAAAATGATGGATTGACACAGGGATAAGAACCTGGGAAAAAAACTTCATCTTATCCTGGGAGGAAAACCATATAGATTTACTCTGGGGAAAGAAGAATGGACTCTTTCTTGTGTTAGTACTATTAATGAAAACAAATTTGTACCAAGATGCCCGGTATCCTGTAATTCAGTCAGATAGCTGGTTTTCCCGTATCTTTTGCATACAGTAAGCTTATTGTATTGACTTGATTTTGTGCTGACTTGTTTATACCTAAGGTCAATTACGGCTCATGTGAAAGTACAAGTTCTGTCAGACATCTTGTAAATTCCAAGCACCGTAGCTCTATTTAGTTTGAGCTATGGATTCTACTGACTTCCTCAGAACATTACAAAGGAAAGTCACTGAGGTTGGGTTGCCATTATTCATTTGATCATAAAGTCTGTTCTCCTAGTCTTTTAGCACAGATGATAGCTACACATCAACTAGACCATACAAGCTGCAAGACACATTTGAAGTAGATTCGTGTTCTCTTGCATGCCCTCTACACATGCAGCTCGTTTTCTAGACTGCATTTATAAAATGTAATAATGGAATTTTCTGCAACCATCTAAGCCAATGTCCTTGCAGAAAAAGAAAAATATTGCATTTGCATTGTGGAAGTTTTCGTTCTTGTAAATGTTTTCGGAAAATTCCATTCTTCTGTCTACAGGCACAGTATTTGGGATTTCTTGTGAGATGAAAATTCAGAAATTGGATAAACAAAACAGAAGGGAGTGGGGAAGTACTCTTGTGTGCTCTTGTGGTATATTTATACATGTTCTATGTTTGTGTTACCTTTCTTCTTGAATTTTCCTTCAGCTGGTCATTCACAGTATGTCACTATTTTGTGCTCATGTTTTATTATGTTGAAGGTTTTCCTCGTGGGAAGATTTTGAAGAGGAGCATGGCAAAGGGAGAGAGTATGGTTATGCAAGTCTTCATAAAGAACTTGAACCATTTCTGCTGAGAAGAGTTAAAAAAGATGTAGAAAAGTCTTTACCTGCTAAAGTTGAGCAAATTCTGAGGATGGAAATGAGCGCGTTGCAGAAGCAATACTACAAGTATGTACTAACTCTGTAAATTGTGCTGTTTCAGTGACTTGTCTACATGCAATTGACTGAATTACAATGGTTTGTATACTGTATAGAAGTTGAGGCTTCTATAGGGTTCCACAGCAGTAAAATTCTGTGAAGCAAGTGCTGAGGAATTCCGGTGGTCTAATGTCTATTCATGTAGGTTTTTTTTGTTTGGCATATTTATATATTCTTTTGGGAGCTGCTTTTTTTCTTTGTTTGTTCCTATTTTGAGAGCTTATATTTGTCTTGCTTCCACATTTGGTTATAGTTCCTAATATTGTACATCTTTTTCATAGGTGGATTTTAACCAGGAATTATAAAGCCCTCAGCAAAGGCTCAAAAGGCAGTACCTCAGGCTTTTTGAACATCATGATGGAACTCAAGAAGTGTTGTAACCATTGCTACCTCATTAAACCACCAGATGATAATGAATTCTATAATAAACAGGAGGCCTTACAGGTAATGACACTTTTTAATTAAAAAAAAAAAAAAGTTTTACATCTGTAATTTTCATGGAATTTTATAGTGCTCTGACAGTTCATTAGTTCTTACTAAAGTTTATTAAGGAAAAACAGGTTTTCTGCAAAATGTGCATCCTGGGTTTTTACAGTGAAGTAGTTTTTGTTTCTTAATTGGAACTAAATAATTAACAGAGAATTGACAAAACAAATATGCTCAGGTTTAATTGAATATTATTATATGGTTGTTTTAAAATTCTTTAGGAATGTCAGAATTTGCCTTTTTTTTTTCTGCTCACAGTAATAGAAAGAAAAGCAAACCTTAAATTAATATCTAATGAACTGCAGTGTTTATTAGTGTTGAGATTAATTTGTTTTGCAATGTGTGTTTTTTGGGTTTTGTAGCATTTAATACGTAGCAGCGGGAAACTAATCCTTCTTGACAAGCTACTGATTCGTCTGCGAGAACGCGGCAACAGAGTCCTGATTTTCTCACAAATGGTGAGGATGCTGGACATCCTGGCAGAATACCTGAAATATCGTCAATTCCCGTTTCAGGTAAGAAACTTGGTGGTAGTAGCAGCTGAGAAGCTTTTATCTTAATATAAATAGAAGAAAAATCCTTTCTTTACTGTGAGGGTGTCAGAGCACTGGAATACAGTGTCCAGAGGTTATGAAATTTCCATCTCCTGTTGAGGTTCAAAAGCTACCTGGATGTGACCTTGGGCAACATGCTTTAGCTGTCCCTGCCTGAGTAGGGGATTTAGCCAAGATGACTCTCAGCAGTCCCTTCCAGTTTCAGCTGTTTGTGATTATGTGACCTTTACTCCTTCGCTGAAGAAAATGTGTTCTTTTTCTAGAAATGGACTGCCTCTATGACAAATGGTATTTTAAAGTGAAACGAGTGAATGAAAATTTACGTGAGGTGTTTGTTTACTTTTTTTTTTCCTTCACATAAGAGTTTTGGCAGCTGAGAATTCAAGTTGCTCTGATTCTGAATGTAGTATAAGAATTACTTTTTAACTGTAGTTCTCAATCTCTTTAGAGACTTGATGGATCAATAAAAGGGGAATTGAGAAAACAAGCACTGGATCATTTTAATGCAGAAGGATCAGAGGTATAGTATTCCTTTTTCTGAGGAATCCATTTTATTTTTTCCCAAGAAGTACGAAAAGACATTGCACAAAAAAGGAGGGCTGCAAACAGTGAGGAATATATCAATAAGGTTGAAAATTCATTGCTACTGCCTAGAGTATGAGGTTTATATAATCCTTTTTTTAAGAAGAGGTTAAGTAGAAAACACGTAATTAGGAAAATGGTAGCTGATTGCACTATAAACACTGCAAAATTTTAACCCCAGCTTTGTTCCTGTATAGAATTTAACAGTGTTTACAAGAGCACTGAACTTAGACAAGCAGTTAGCATCCAAAAATCCTTTGGCAGTGGGCAGAACTGACTTCCTATATCCTTGCACAAATAGTCCGATTTTACTTGTTTCAAATGTGATTTCTGTTACCTTCATTTGTTGCCATCTGCTTAAGTGCCATGGAAGAAAGAGTAAAGAACTGATTTCTAGCAATTCTCTGTGAGCAACCTGTGAGTATGTAGGTGTTTGTTATGATTCTCTAGATTCTGAATTGGAATATTTTTACCTTAATTAGCATTCCTTTTATGCCAGCCATTCCATACCTTTGATCAGCTTAAATCCTTTGCCCTGCACTGGCAGATTTGGGGGAGGGGAGGTTGGTTGGTTGTTGGTTTTGAGGTTTAGTTTGTTTGGATTCAAATCTGTATTTTAAGATAGCAGTTTTCAGTTGCTGCTGAGCTTGTTTCTGCTTTATGGAGGGAGAGGGACTGAACTCCATGTTAAATACAAAAGCTAACACTCTCAAATTTCTTGCATAGATGTTGTTGACTCTTCCTGAAATCTTTGCAGTTACACTGTACATTTTTCGTGATGAAGAGGAATTGAAACCATGCATTTCTAAAATTGAGGCGAACTATGCATTTGTACAGAAAAAAATTATGTTCTCAGTTTTATTTTTTCTCTATTTCCCAAAATTTCATAACATTTTGTATTTGGGATTTTGTAGAGTTTTTGTATTACTGAACTAAAGGTTACCTGGAAATGTTTAACACAATTCTCAGGACTCTTTCATGATTGTAATGTTTGCTGTTTCCTGTAACTGTACTGAAAATTGGGTAGTTTTGGGGTTTTTTAACCTGTTTTATTGTAGCTTAGATTTCATATATTGTTTTTTTGCGTGTCTCAAGATCCTTCTGCAATCTTTTATAGTTATCTCAGATTCAATAATTTTATATTGCCTGCAGGTTTTTTTCACCTTGCTGCTTACCCATTTTCATGTTGTTCATGAATATGTTCAACAGCATTGAACCTGCCAGAAGATTTTTACTTCCTGTCTCTTAATGACTTACATGTAGGCTTGAGTGCTTTCCATGCTCTGACATGACTGTTTAGTCATCCAGGGCTTGGGGCAGCAAGGGTGGGAGTGAGTTTTTGTAACTTTGACAGTAAGGTTTTGGTGGTTTTTGGCCAGTTGTCTTTTGTTAGGATGTCTTGCAAAAACCAAACCAGTTGGTTTTTGGCCAGTTGTCTTTTGTTAGGATGATCCTTATCTAAGATGCTGCTTCCTTTAAACTGTTGAGAAGTCAATAACTTTAAGAAAGTGTTGCCTGAAAAGGCTAGCCCAAAAACTGAGACTAGTCAGGAGTAGGGGAATAAAGGTGGGTAGTTATTCAAAAGGCCTTCAAAGGTATATTTAGGGCAGACAAAGCCCCCCCAGGGGCATCACCCAGAATGGACAACGAGTTCTTCACACCTTTATAGGTTTGGTCCATTTGCATATCAGCATAAATTCACCAATTAAAACTGTGCAATTTCCCCCTAGCTCCCTTAGCTCGCCCCCCCTGCTTTAGAAGCTTGGGTCTGGGCAGCCTAAGTGTCCTTGAACAGATTAAGTCCAGAGAGGCAATGTTATGTCTATAGAGAAAGCATACACGCTAGGCAATACAGAATTTGAAAATACAAGGGTTAAAACCTAAGGCAACAAAAGAAATTGGTAATCAGTGTTTGCTTTATACTTAAAGAAGTTTTAACCATAGAGCAGTTACGGATTTGATAGTATATGATTTTGTAGTCTGCACCACATACTCCAGAAAGTGTATTGGTTCCTTTAGGAACGTTATAGGTATTGTATATAAAACTAGTTCTTACTTTATGATTTCAGGACTTCTGCTTTTTACTGTCTACCAGAGCTGGAGGATTAGGTATCAACCTGGCATCTGCTGATACTGTTGTTATCTTTGATTCTGACTGGAACCCACAGAATGATCTGCAAGCACAGGCTCGAGCACATAGAATTGGACAGAAGAAACAGGTACACACACTCAGCTTTAAGTTCCAGACCTGAAGGACAGCTCTGTAGATCAGCTGTCCACTCTCTGCATTATTCAGTCCTTGTGTATTTTTGAGAATAACTCATACTTTCTGCATATGTCCAGAAATGTTAGTCATGCTCATTTTTTTTCCTAAGTCTCCATATAGGAAGAAATAACATGGCAGCTGTGGTATTTGGGTGGGAGAGGGAGAAAAGTTGTGGACTTGTCTTTCTTACATTAATTGGCATCATGTCATTCTAGAACATAACTGTTACATCACGCACATGCTCTGTGCTTATATGTTCCTTCTTGCAGAAGACATACAATAACAATTGGAAATATGACATTATTGCTTGTAGCAATGCTTGTCACAAGTCACTGAAGTCTATAAAGGAAAGGTTTAAGACTATTTATTTGGGGTTTTAAAATGTTTCTGTAGACACTGTAGTGTTATTTCATATTTTAAACCAATCAATAAATTGAGAAGATACGTAATGAAGACTGAGATTTCTGCTTTTAAAGTGTTCTTTTTTTTTAAATATACATAGGTTAATATTTATCGACTAGTCACAAAAGGATCAGTAGAAGAAGATATTCTTGAACGAGCCAAGAAAAAGATGGTATTAGATCATTTAGTAATTCAAAGAATGGACACTACAGGGAAAACTGTGTTACATACAGGCTCTACTCCTTCAAGGTATATCTGTGCTTCTTTCTATACCACCTTGCTCCTAAGAATATTTCACTTGTAAATGAAAGGCAAAATAAGGTTAAATAAGATGCAAAGTCTTTGTAGATTTATATTTGCATTTTAAATATATGCAACTCAAAATATACTAATAAACTAAATGTATATAAGCTCAAATATATGAAGAGTTTCTATTTAACAGTAAGAAGAAAGCCTAATTGATTCATGATTATAGTGAACTTCTCTGAGTTAATATGTTAAAATGTTTTTCCTGAAACATCATTTATTTCAGCTCGACACCTTTTAATAAGGAGGAGTTATCAGCAATATTAAAATTTGGTGCTGAGGAACTTTTTAAAGAACCTGAAGGGGAAGAACAGGAGCCTCAAGTAAGTAGTGCTTCTGGGCTAGTTACATAAAACAGCCAAAAATATGTATGAGTTATGTAATTGTAAAGAGAAACTTTTTACCTTTTTTTTTTTTTTTAAATCCTTAGGAGATGGATATAGATGAAATCTTGAAGAGGGCTGAAACTCGGGAAAATGAGCCAGGCCCATTAACTGTAGGAGATGAATTGCTTTCACAGTTCAAGGTATGGCTCTGTTCCTTCCTTTCTGCTGTAATTTTAATTTTCTTTTATAAACAGTACTATTTTTCTTTTATCCATCTGAATGAACACTCTTCATTCTTAGGAAATAGATACTTCAGGGAGTCCACTGTATCACTATCTAATAAAATGTTTTTTCACCTATACCATCCTACTGTCAGTATAAACAGTGCAAAATACATTATGCATTTTGATAATGAGATATATTTATGAATGGGTTAATGATTAGAATTCTAAGGAATTTTGTGTTTTATTTAGCACCTTTGTTGTTAAGCAGCTGTAGTATCCTTGAATGTAATATGTATAGTTTGTGTTTCTTAGTCGATCATTTCTCTGAGTTGCTTTTAGACCTAAAGTAAATTTGGAATGTCAGATATTTTTAAGTGTTATCAGTTAAACGTATTATGTGTGCAAAAAAAAAATGCAGAGCATGATATGTTTGTTTGTTTCAGGAGGTTATTAAATAGCTCTCCTGCTGATTGCTCATTCGCAACATATTTTGCTATCTGCATGGTATTAATGTTTGGTTAGTTTTACATTATTACAGTTTCACATTAAGTCAGGTGTTCAAATGTTGTTAGCCTTATTTTGAAGGAAGTAAAACAACAATATTACAGCTGTGGGTGTTTCATTGTACATCTAGATTAAAGTTGTACATCAACTTTTAAAGGAAGAAAAAGGTTGTTCTAATATCTCATCTTAGCCCATGCTGAAAGGACTCTGTCTTTCCTAAATGAATACAAGTACTTTCAGTAGAGACTGTTTCATGAAAGCTTTCATATGTATAAATTTCATCTATATCTTATAAAACAAGATATATCAATAGATAAAATATGTAAATACATTATATGTGCACATACAACATAAAATATGGCATCTGTAACTTTGTGTTCCCAAAATAGTATTTGATTGGTCTTTTTCAAATAGTGTCATGTATTGGTTTCATGAAAATATGTATATTCTGATATACAAGGTGGCCAACTTCTCTAATATGGATGAAGATGATATTGAGTTGGAACCTGAAAGAAATTCAAGAAATTGGGAGGAAATCATTCCGGAGGTCCAGAGGCGAAGAATAGAAGAGGAGGAAAGACAAAAAGAACTTGAAGAAATATACATGCTTCCAAGGATGAGAAACTGTGCAAAACAGGTGTCCCTTGGATCTGACTGAATTGTAGTTCTGTGTTGCTGTTGGTTTAGTTTCTTAGTTTCTTGCTGTTGGGATTTGGGGCGTGGGTGGGATTTGCCTTTTCTGAACATATTTTTTGACAGGGTAAGTAAAACTTGGTTATGTTTGTTACTCACATAGTTTTTAACTGCTTACTCTGGAATTCCAGATCAGCTTCAATGGAAGTGAAGGGAGGCGCAGTAGGAGCAGAAGATACTCTGGATCTGATAGTGACTCCATCTCAGAAAGAAAAAGGCCAAAAAAACGTGGAAGACCACGAACTATTCCTCGAGAAAATATTAAAGGATTTAGTGATGCAGAGATCAGGCGGTAAGAAATCATTATTATTGTTATTATTAATGTTATTATTCTGTTACTAGGCTTGAAAGTACAGATAGCAGTCTGTTTTTCCTGAAGTTGTTTGAAATCTTTTTATTCTGGGTATTTAATGTTTTTACCTTGTGCTGCTGACATAATGAAGTGTCATAGCAAGAAATTGAACCCATTTTAATGAGGTATAAAATTAGGTTTGAAAAATATTCATGATTGGTTTAAATTTTTTCATTCTTGCAGCCTATGAAGACAGTGAGTCCACTCGGTGATCACTGACAGTGATTTTACAATGGGTGAACTTTTCTTCAAAAAGAAACAAGCAAAATAATCTGCTTTCCACCAATTTATCTAAAATGTGCAGTGCTGAAAGAATATGTAGATCTATTTGGTGACAAATGAAAAAAATTGAGTGGATTTTATTTTCTTTTTAAACTTCTTGGCACTAATTGAATTGTTACATCATGCTTTTTGAAAATTAAGAAAATAGAAAATCTTATTTGAAACTTGTACTATTACTTGTCCCTTCTGTATATGCTAAATATTTGCTGAAATATTTTTTGGTAGGAAGAGGAGATACATTTTTGGGTTTGTGAAATACATCTTTGCTTCTGAAATTTAACTATGCATGTTTCTCTAAAATGCTGTAAAGGTTTCAAAGTATTTTTTGTTAGAGAAACAACTTCAAAGATCCTTTTTAGCTTTCTATCTCATCTAACAACAGAGCAAATTGGTACTTTTTTCAAGGCTGTTCTTATGCTTTCACTAGCAACTCCGCTGTTGAGAAAGTTCTCTTTCTTCTTTATTTTAAATTATTTTTATTTATTTTATTTTTCTTTAATTTTCATTCTATTCCAAGTATTTATAGTTTCTTTCCATCACTTAGATTTTTCAACTGAGAGTATCTTTCATGTCATTTTCCAAAATCTTCCAATTACTTGTTGCACATTGCTTCTTTTAATAACTGTATAACTATACAATGCATAACGTAATGTCTGAAATCTTGATTTACTGTAAATCCACATTCAGTTTTCATTATTAGACACATACAACTGCTGAATCCTCAGTATTGTGACATGAATAAAGTAATTTTTCAAATAAATTATATCTTCTATTGTTTTATTTACATCAGTTCTTAAACCCATAAAACTCTGATTTTATTTGTTATCTGAATATACGAAGCTGCTCTACTCTCTCTACCTTTTTTCCCCCATTTTCCATATAGCATTATATTAAGATTAAGAATTGTATTAATAAAATTTTAAAACAAATGTTTGTTAAGTGTGTATTTAAACAGCAAAATTATTTTTTGTTACTAGGTTTATCAAGAGTTACAAGAAATTTGGTGGCCCTCTTGAGAGGTAAAGTTGTTTGATTATTATTTGTGTAGCAACTTGGAATCTATTTTTTATAAAAATCAGAATGTACCATGAAACTTTAGGCAGTAGAAGAAATACATCATCTTGAATATAGTGTGATTTAGCATAGTATCTTCCATTTGTTCATATATTGTGTGTGCAAACAGCCAGACAACAGACCCTGCCATTTGCAGGAATACTTCCTTAATATTTATCTGCTGACTTGTTTAATTTTCACTGGTGATAATCAGTCACTTGTCATGTTTGAGAAGCCTGTTGAAAGCCTATTAGTTTACCCACTGTCACTGTCACAGGTAGTGCTTCATTTTACATATTGTCAGTTCTTATTTTTAAGTTTTCTTCATTATTCCTCTTTTAAGGAAAACTTCCCATCCTTAAAAATATTTATAGTGCATATGAACATATGATACTTTAAATTATTTGATATAATATGATATAATAATGATATAACTCCTTTTATTTTGTAAAGAAATGTGCAATAATTTAACTCAACACTAGGGTTAGGGTGCTCTACAGTTCTTGTGTTTTCATCCTCATACCTCAGTCTTTTAAGGGTTTTTCTCTTGGATGAAAATTGTACACAGAATAGAAAGCACAGGTGACTGATAATTTACATGATCATTTCTCTAGTTTTAAAGTCTGAAGGAGTCATTAACTATTGCCAAAGTTTCGGAGTTATAAAAGTGATTTTCTTTTTTTTCATTACAGGTTAGATGCTGTAGCTAGAGATGCTGAGCTAGTTGATAAATCAGAGACAGATCTCAGACGTTTGGGAGAACTTGTACATAATGGATGCATTAAAGCCTTAAAGGACAATTCATCTGGTCAAGAAAGAGCAGGTACAGTATTCTGAGGCCATTAGGGGACAGTGAAAAATGTCAAAGAGAATGAATTGCTCTTGCACTCTGCTCATAACAGAAAACAGTTTTGTTGGAAGATATGAACAAAAATGTTGGGATGCATACTGGGTGATGTTAAAAAACCAGGGTTATAGTAACATGGCTTTTCCCCCCCTTCTGTGTGTTTTTTGCCACTGAAGAATGCAGTGGATTTTTGATTTGCTGTGAAATTTACAAGTACTCTATGTATGGGGCTCTTTGATTCTGGAGCATTTAATTCAAGCATTTGGTTAAGAATATGTCATGTGGGTATAATTGTTTTCTTTACATTTTTCTGATGGTATTCATAAAGGTAAATGTTTTAATACTTTGGTTATTTATTTTAAGGAGGTAGACTTGGAAAGGTTAAAGGCCCAACATTCCGAATCTCAGGAGTGCAGGTAAATGCAAAGTTAGTCATCTCTCATGAAGAAGAGTTGGCACCATTGCACAAATCCATTCCTTCAGATCCAGAAGAAAGAAAAAGGTATTGATTTTTATATATTTTTAAAGGGAGTAGTAATGCAGAAAACTTGTCAAGTTTTATTAGCTTTTTTTTCTGGCAACTGACTCAAAGCACCCTGTTAAAAGTGTTGTCCCTCTATTCCCTTTAAGAACTGGCAGCAGTAACCTGCTCCACATCTGCACTTCACTCTTTCTTCCCTTGCTTGCAGCCACCAACAGCTTTAACTGTTTAATTGTATTCATTATGAACTGTGTCCAGTTACTAATGATAATTAGGTTACTAATTATAATAATTAATAATAAAGATAAATAATAAGTTATTAATAATACAGTAAAACAGTTACTAGTAGTAATAATTAATACTAATAATAATTATAATCGTTAGGACCAGAATTCAGGCTTGCTGAGGAGCTAAAAGTGTCATCTCTGCTTGAGAGGACTATCAAAGTGCAGCAGTAGTTTTCCTACCCTCTGAACTTGCCACCTTGTGTATTACAATTCCTGAACTATCCATTTAGTTAGAACACTTGGCTGATGACTTTTGATTGTATTCATGGATAGCCAATCCTGTCATGCATCCCATGGCCACAAACAGCTGTCTGTTCTTCGTATTTTGATCTTAATCAGCTTTAAAACACATTCCAGTGCTGATTTCAATAAATACTTTATGGAAATATTAAGCAAATATTATGTTAAATATTTGGATTAATTTCTTAAATTTACCAGCATCTTAGAAGAGAAAATAAATCCAATTATATCACCTTTAGTATGTTCCCTTCTCCTCACTTTTCAAATGCAAAAATAATTTATTTGTCTTTCTAATTTATTTCTTCTAGATATGTCATCCCATGCCACACCAAGGCTGCTCATTTTGATATAGATTGGGGTAAGGAGGATGATTCCAATTTGTTAATAGGCATCTATGAATATGGTTATGGCAGCTGGGAAATGATAAAAATGGATCCTGATCTCAGTTTGACACAGAAGGTATGTCATCTACAACGTTTCATCAAAGACTGTTTGTTTAGTTAATGGTGCTGCTAAGGAGACTAACTGAAAGAGCTTATTTTATGATAAATGGCAGAAGCATGTGTCAGTTTTACTTCATACTGTCCTTCTCACTGTATATTACTAGATTTTAGGGTCTTATTTGGCTGAAGTGTGCGTTCTTGCATATTTCAGTTGTGCTTCCATATTCTCACGGGGTTGGGCCTCTGTCATTTGATTTTTTTCAGTCTTTTCCTTCTCTGTTTCACATGCTTTAGTTTTGTTAATTTTGTGTTCTTGAACTTTTGAGAAGGGAGGTTTTTCTAGAGATTTAATTTAGTTACTCCATCCCCACTTAATCCCCAGGTTCTTCAGTTGAAGCTTTCTTCCACTCCCAACATTAAGAGTAGCTGTACTAGAATTAGTGCAATAGCTTCTTAGCAATAGTGAGCTGCAGAGGAAAAGCCTGGGGTGAAGTTAACTTTGTGACAGTGCCAGCAGCCTATAGCTTTGGGATTTGAGGAACCAAGTTTGTGTCCAAATTTGTTTAATAATTATTTCTACTCCTGCCTTTCATTAATTTGTCTGGCTATTGAAACCACACATTTGTATTTTTGGCATCTGCAATACACTGTAGTGAGTTCTGCTTTTAGAAGATGAATGAGTCAGAGCCAGGAGTTCTGTGACTTGACTGGTACAGGTGCTTAGAATTTCTTGGATGAACTAACTATCAGAGTGGAGTCACAAATTTGAGGCTGGTTTCTGGAATTGGTTTTAAACTCTGAGGCAATTTCCAAGACTCTGCATTGGTTGCTTGCATTGGTTTCCTTGGAGAGAAATTAAAACTTTTAAAAAATTCTCCTTTGCTTTAAATATTCTGGCATATTTACTGCGTATAGTTGGAGTGGATTGTTTACCACCTTCTTTTGCACAGCCTTTTCTGTTGTGTGTGCTCCAGGCTAATGTGTAAAGTTGATACTAAGCACTCACAGCTGTAATGCTACCATTTTATCCTCAGATTTTGCCTGATGATCCAGATAAGAAACCCCAGGCGAAGCAGTTACAGACCCGTGCAGACTACCTCATTAAATTACTGAATAAAGACCTTGCAAGGAAGGAAGCACAAAGGCTTGCTGGAGCAGTAAGTAAAATGTGGCATTCATTAGTGAGATAAAACAATATGCTTATGGGCATGTCACCTGATCCTTTTCATTTTTTAGTTCTGCTCTTTTTATTTGTGTAATATTACTCTATTGCTAATCATAGTACGTAAGACAAACTCAGGAAATTAATTGCAAGTTTCATGTTATATTATTCTCTTATTAACTGTGTGTGTTATCTACTGTGGCACCATGCTCTGTCTCGAGTCCTGAGTAAAGTGGTGGTCATTAGTGGCAATAAATAAAATAAAAGGAACCTTTTATTTGATGTAGAACCACATCTTTTATTTTGCAAATGTAGTGCAAAGATGCTTGTCAGTTGACATGATTAAAGAGATAAATTTGCATTCAGGGCAATTCAAAGAGGAGGAAAACAAGAACTAAGAAGAATAAGGTGCTAAAGGCTGCAAAAATAAAAGAAGAAATAAAAAGTGATTCTTCACCACAACCCTCAGAAAAATCTGATGAAGATGATGATGAGGATAAGGTGAGATAGATGTATAGATGGCTATATAGTTCTTCCTATTAGTATCAATTTGTACTTTATCTTCTACTTGGCTTAATAAAATTAAAACACCTGAATTCATCCTTTTCCTGTGGCCACTACAATTGATTTTGCATCAGTATGATCACCTGGAAGACTGTAAATATTTCAGTTAAATGATAAGCCAGTAACTGAGGAATTACAAGTTTTCCAAATTGTTGCAAAAAATACAGTCTAATTACTAGTGATATTGCTCAGTTTCAGCATTCTTTAAGGACTTTAGCATTGTATTTGCTAGAAATGCAAACCTAATGTAACACAGAATTCCAAAACTACTGGGCTTTGCTCATGTGTTATAACTACTAATAATGATTCTTAAGGTAAAGGATTTTTTATTGAAGCACACAAAAATATAATCAAGCTCAATTAGATTGAGCAGCCTGAAAAAATTATATTTCAAGGCTTGCACATAAAAGCCCCTGTATACACCGTGGCTCTCATTTTTCAAAAAGAGTATTTAACCAACTGTTTAACCTTGTTGGGTCTGTCAATTCTGATTATTAATCTTAGTATTATGCTTTTGTTGTGTCTTTATTTTTGTCACTTATCACACAGCAAAATCACCAGAGATAAAAATGTAGATGAAATGTAGGGTCATGTCACAGATTATTTATGATTTTGAAAGTAGTTGAAATAAATCAGTGCAAATCGATATGTCTCAATAAAATACTCCCTGCTTGGTTTAAAGCAATCTATTACAAATCATTATAATTGTCAAGTTTTATTTAAAAAAAATACAGAAATACATAGTTAAAACTTAGCGTTAGAAGAACCATGATAAATCTATAAAAAATAAGTAATTTTTAACCACTCTATCAGTGTTATGTATTTAAATTGTATTATGAAGAAGAAAATGTAAATCCATCAATAAAAAAAAAAATTCAATGTAGACTACCTTATATTTATAGCTACAATAATTCGCCTAGAATGTAAGACTAAGACCTGTAAGTGTTGCCATAGTTCCCAACTGAACCCTAAAACTAAGCAAATTGATTGTTCAGACTACTTTAAAAATGAATGTTAGTCTTCATCTCTGCTCAAAAGAGAAGACTCTGCCAGTCAGTTGATAGGCTCTCAGTCAGTTAACTTTGTTTTGGGAGACTGCCTAGAATGCTGTCGCCTTTGTGTATTTAACAACAGGTACTCGTACACTTCAGTACTTGTGGACATTGATTAACAACAGCAGTTCTGAACACTGGGCTGCATACTCAGTCTGCCTAAACAATTGGCTTTAGCTACTTAGCTGCCATACTGTGTTAAAACTCAACTACTTTACTTCTCAAATTATCAAGAAACTTTTGAAGTCATTGGATTTTTTCTAGAAAACTTCCATGATACCTAAACACTAAAACACAGCCCTGGTTGGGTTAATTACTTCATACCTCTTCTAAGTAACTTGTTCAGTTCAAGTACTAGACAGTCTTTCATCTGTTTTTATGCAACAGTTTCTACATGTGCCTTTCTGGTATGTGTTCAAATATATTCAAATGTGATAGTGATTCTTGGATCTGTGTTATATAGTACTCCAGTTATTTGCTGTAGTGTTTTTCTGTGTCTGAAAGGATTTTAGTTTCCGTCTCAGGCCTTCTCAGAGTATTATAAAGAGCAGTGAAGTGATATTTTGTTCACCTTCAAACAGTTAAATGGGCCCTAACAGATGGGCTGTAACTAAGACTTCTTTAAAGTCTAGTAAAATGAACAGTTCTGGAAAAGAGAAAGTTGGGACTCTGTTACCTTTTCCTGGGAATGTTTCATATGGGATTGGGACAAAGCTAATTAGATCAGAGTGCTTCTAACATCCCCCATCACTTGACTGTCCTGACCAGTCAGGTCAGTTTTGCAAGACCTACTTCCTTTTAGATTTCAGCTCTTAAGAGTATAAAAACCTTTAAAGGGACCAAACTTGAACTTAATTCTAAGTTAAATGGACACAATTTCTCACATCCACTGCCTCTGCCAAATCAGTGCTTGCTTTGTCACATCAAGGAAGTGATATTTCTTTACCTACTGCATTCAGTTCTATGTGATAGGTGTTAAATCTATGTCCAGAAATAAAAAATGCACAGATAAAAAGTGTTTTAATCTGGTAGTTGTGAAACTTGTATAGATAGGAACTCAGTTTGATGTGACATATATGCTTGCATATTGCAGGATGAGATTGTTTCAATGAAACATCCACATAAAAAATTTAAAGCAGAAAAAGAAAATGAAGAAAAGCCTGAGCCAGATACTGGTATAAAGAAGGAAGCTGAAGAAAAAAGAGAGACAAAAGAGAAGGAAAATAAGAGGGATTTGAAAAGGGAGAAAAAAGAAAAAGAGGATAAGAAAGAATTAAAAGAAAAGGATACTAAAGAAAAGAGAGAAAACAAAGTAAAAGAATCCACACACAAAGAAAAAGAAGTAAAGGAAGAGAAGGTAACTAGGTTTACTTGTCTTACGTAGCAAGAAAAGGCCACCAGGTTTATGTGAATGATTTTGGGATGAAAAGGTGTTTTGGATCTGATCAGTTCTCATTTCATTAAAGTCTTTTACATCACTTGAAGCTTTATTTTGTCTACCTGAAACCACAGGGACAGGCATCTGAAATGGGGAAGCACATCTTCAACAATACATCTGTTAGTTGGACTGAATGTGTGCAACAAATAGTTTTTTTCCTTTTCCATTTTCCTTTTCCGTTCCACAGACAAAGTAAAACGCCCTGTCATTGAATGTCAGGATAGAGTTTATTCCTGTGTATTGAAGAGAATGCAGTAGTTATGGGGATTGTCGTATATTATAATTGCAGAGCCAAAATAAAATGTACTTAAATACTTTTGTATCTTGTTCTTAGGTAAATGAAATCAAATCTGAAAATAAAGAAAAAACTAAAAAAATTCCATTGCTGGATACTCCAGTTCATATTACTGCATCTAGTGAACCAGTTCCTATATCAGAAGAATCTGAAGAACTGGATCAGAAAACTTTCAGTGTGGTAAGTCCCCTTTTAATAAGTTAGTGTTTATACTTAACAGGCCAAATGAGGACAATTTCTGATATTCTTGATACTGTTACTTGGCACAGTAACACAGGTGATCTTTTGCTAGCAGAGTCTCAGATCAATGAATGTTATTGACAGTGTACTAAAGTAATTTTTGACTGTGTTCCAGCAGTTTTATTTTGCCTCTTTGCGGTATTTAAGCTGGATAACAGAAAAACATATCCAGTGGTTTGTAGGGTTAATACGTTTAGAATATAAACTCTAAAGATTTTCCTTCAAGAATCACTTGTGTATCCTGCTATTCAAGAGCAGACATGAATGAAGTTAAATGGAATTGATGGAGACTTTGGCTTCACCATGTCATACATGCTTTTCTTCTTTGTAAGATAGCAAGAAATGTTAGGTTTCAGTTCTTCCCTCCTGAAGTATAGCAGACTTGAGTTAGTAAGCACAGGAAGGAACAATTGCTAAAGCCCTTAGAAATACCTTGCTGAGGTAATGTCTCTGACACCAAAAGAATTCTGTTTCATTACTGCTTCTTACTAAGAACAGAATTAACATTTGAGAAAAATCAGTAAATGCACACAATTTATATGAAGTTCTGTGCATTGGCTGGAGCCCCTGGGAAAGTATCAGTGAGTTACTTTGAACAGCTGTGGTTGTCTTGTCATTCAGATTTCAACAGCTGTGAGCTTTTGCCAGCCAGGTCTGTTGGGTCCGTTGTGGGTGCTGGCTGTGACATGCCAGTAGGATTCTCATGAGTATGGCAGTGACTGGTCCATGGGTTTATTCTAAACAATCCAAGTAACTCACCTGTGATCTTCAGTGTGGGCCTTGAGTGATTCAGGTGAATATGTCTGTGTGGCTAATGCCAGAAAATCATATGATTTGCATGTACAGTTAGATTTTTCTGATCACTTCTGTATTTAAGAAGTGCACTCTGTAAGCTGTCTTTTTAAAGGCTACTTTAATCTGTGGCTAGTGCAATATGTAATCCAGGTGCTTAATTACTTAGTGGCATGAGATGGCAATGAAACAGCTTCCCTAGTTTTTCTGAGTTGTCTTTAGATGCTTACCTGGCAGTGGTGATACTCCATTTCATTCCATTCCAGATGCTCATTTGGTTTTTCTAGGTTTGGTAATGTATAGAAAAATGGGGGAAGTGGCTGATTGTTGTTTGTCATTATGCCATGGTCCGTTGCAGTCTAATTAAACATATTTAATTGCACCTTCAAATGGAAATGTTGTTAGCTTTAACTGAATGTGCTCTTTGTGTCAAGGAGGACATGCATTTCATGTTTACCATGCCATTGGAGTATGGATGGTGTTATTCCAAGGCAAGTGTCTGCAATTTAAACCATGCCAACTGGGTTTATCTGGATTTATTATTAAGACATTGGATTCAAAGTGTGAAAATTCAAGAATGTACGACCTTTATTTGTGGCTAGTCTGTGCATCCCTGTACTCAGCACTGATGAGGCCACACCTCGAGTACTGTGTTCAGTTGTGGGCCTCTTACTTCAAAAATGACATTTTGGTGCTGGAGTGAGTCCAGAGGAGGGAACAGAGCTGGGGAAGGGTCTGGAGCACAGGTCTGATGAGCAGCAGCTGAGGGAGCTGGGGGTGTTCAGCCTGGAGAAAAGGAGGCTCAGGGGGGACCTTCTTGCTCTCTACAACTGCCTGAAAGGAGGCTGTAGCCAGGTGGGAGTCGGGCTCTTCTCCCAGGCAACCAGGACAGGACAAGGAGAAATGGCCCCAGGTGGTGCCAGGGGAGATTTATGTTGGATATGAGGAAAGATTTCTTCACTGAGGGAGTGATTAAGCAGTGAACAGTCTGCCCAGGGAGGTGCTGGAGTCACCAGGTCTGGAAGTGTTCAAAAGAATAACAGGATGTGGGACTTTGTGATACAGTTTGTTGGGGATGGTGGTGTGCAGCCAAAGGTTGAACTTAATGATCTTGGAGGTTGTTTCCAGCCTTTATGGTTCTATACCCAAACTACTTTTCCTCTAGGTAGCATAAGTTCTGCTAGAATCTGTATAGGAGTGAGGTTTGAAAGATGCTCAGAGAAACAGTCGTGGTCCTTTGCTGAATTCCAGGTGTAATGGTTGCAGAAAGTAATTGTTTGAAATGTACTGAATGAACACTCATATTTAATTTTGACATTGACTTTGTATAGCTTTGTAGGTGCTAAAAAGGGCAAGTCTTGTCCTACATAATTGTGCTCAAATTTTTAATAGTAAAATCCATTTGTAATAAGTCCTTTTCCTCAGAAAACCTCTATATTGTAGTGCTTTCCCAAATTCTTGTGTGCTGTCCCACCCTTAAGTGGAAAGGACCACCCAAGATTCTTAGATGCTTGTAATGGAAAGGAACAACAAAAGTGAGAGGATCTGCAAAAGCTTACAGAATTTTATTAGTAACTTACACACTTGGGATGAAAATTGGCATGTTAGTCCCTGACCTGCCACATAAGCCTACAGGAGTGGGTTTTGAACTGAAAAAAGAGACTCCACAGCTATCTGGCTGCTGGTGTTTGAGATATACACATTAGGACTCTTATCTTCTAGCCTTCTACACCTTGCTATCTGTATTTTATACAATTTAATGCTTTCATAGAGAACCAAATTTCCAGTTGGGTTTCCAAAGAAAACTTGTAAAACATTTTTAAGAGCTGTGAAGAAGTCTTATGTTTCATCTGACTTGTAATAATAGTGTCTTTACCTGTGGATATATGTCACAGTAAAAGACAGGTCATGTTTTAGAATATTTTTTTTTTAATTGATAAATTAATTTTTTCCATTTTACAGTGCAAAGAAAGAATGAGACCTGTCAAAGCAGCATTGAAACAGCTGGATCGACCAGAGAAAGGCCTTTCTGAAAGAGAGCAGCTGGAACATACTAGACAGTGTCTTATCAAAATTGGGGATCACATTACTGAATGTCTAAAGGAGTACACAAATCCTGAACAAATTAAACAGTGGAGAAAGTAAGTTATTCTCTTTGGTTTTACTTGAAAAAGGGAAATCTGCTTTGCTTCTCTTAAGAAGAATGGGTTTTCATTATTTCTGCTGTTTCTTGTATCTCTGCTGTTTTAAATAGGAATCTCTTAAAATGTATTATTATACATTGTTCTGACCTGTAATGGATTGACTTTAAGCATTGCTGCACAGCAATGTGTTTTGTCCAGAGGGTGGAGACATCTCTCTGCTTAATGCTGACTGTAAACACTGGGCATCTGTCACTGCCACTGTGTTTATTCAAACCACTCTTACCTTTAAAGATCTGGATTTTTTCAACTTCAGGTAGTTCTGTTTGTTTATAGTTCCTGCTGAAAATTTGCAGGTCTCATATTGTGTTGAGCTTTGTATGATTCCAAGTTGTAGAATTTTAATTTTTTTTAAAATATACTCTAAAATTAAATTACATATTAACTGTGACTTGATAAAGGTATTTATCATCATGTACTCAGATGTGTTTCAAAAGTGAGAAAAGAGTTTGCATCTATATCAGAAGATAATATAAAACTAAGGAAAAAATATTGGTTTGTAAACTTCTTGTATTTCACTGATAAGTTCTTAATGCAACACTTTTGTCAGAATGTGCATATTCTCCTTATGCTTGAAAATACATCCTGTGATTCCATATAGGAAACTCTTAATTGCTGCATTTTCTTGAAGACTTATGTTAGTGTAGAATGCTTCTGCTGATTTTACTTCCTTTACGTGAAAATATTCAGGTGATCTGAGATACAAAAAACAAGATCCATATCTTACATGGTAAATCTTACACTTTTTTCAAGTGGAAACTTGTACTAGAGCTATTGTTTATCATAATGCTACAACATTGTGTGTAGATTAATAAAACATGTATTTCAGTTCTATTTGGTTAGAAGTAATGTAGATTGTAGAAAGATATAATGGTCTCACTAGACACACCTTTGACTGGTTGTCTACTTATGCAAACTTCTAGACAGAAATTACCCTGTTTAAATAATCATAGTGAAGGAGCCTGCTGTTGCTTCCTGAGCCTACACACTTCATTTCTATTCTGTAGACTCTTTAAAGCATTCCCCTTATAAATTTGACTAAAAGAATTCTGTATCTGTTAAAAAAACTTTACCTGTAGTCATGGAAGCAAAAGTTTTATTCAGAATTTTAGCATCTGAACACCAGAAGATTTGATTTGTTCTTCTTTGGTTCCTTCAAGCACAGATTTATTACTGTGCAACTTTCATCCTCTTTCACAGTTCTCATTTAGCTTCAAAAGCTTTGACCAGACTTTTGAATTCTGGGGAAAATTTCTGGTGTCAATGGTTTTATATAATCAGGCTCTTGTTGGTCAAGTGTCTTACTGTAAGAGACTTCAAGTTCGAAAAAATTTTTACTTCCTCTTCTTACTTAAATTTTTTATTTAGAGTGGTAAACACTCAAAATGCAAAACAACCTTTTAGAAGACATATATAAACTGATAGCTGTTTTTAATTAGAATGTCACAAAAATTAACAGAATTGTTATTAGTACTACTGTCCGTGCACTTCACACTCCGAAGTAGTTATGATAAACATGAAAAGTGTGAAAAATTGTCAAAGGATTCAATCTTTCAAATGTTTTCTTTACAACTACATAGTATTTATTGTCCAGCTAGGCAATACTGTGTAGAATAGTGTTTCGGGTTTACTGAAGTACTGTTCAAATAATTTCAGTCAAATCCACATTCTGTTGCATAATACATGGAAAGGAAATTTAAAGAAGAATTAAAACTTCCCTTTTCTTCTTCCTCAGAAATTTGTGGATTTTTGTATCCAAGTTTACAGAATTTGATGCCAGAAAGCTGCACAAACTGTATAAACATGCAATCAAAAAACGCCAAGAGTCCCAGGTAATATTTTCAGGCCCTTTCAAAATATACAAATACATGTTTAAACTATTATAACTTCTATTGTCTTCAAAGGCTTATAAAGAACACTTGAAATACACTTCAAGTAGTATTTCTGTTTGGAGTATAGCAGTCTCTTTTGTTAGGGTATTTTTCTAATGTATTCAGATGAACTTTGGGATTTGCGAATGAGTTTTGTACTTGTCTTTTTTAGCAACACAACGATCAGAACATTAGCAGCAATGTGAATACACATGTAATTAGAAATCCAGGTAAGAAACTTGAAGTCTGTTCTTTTGTTAGATACCTTAAGTATTCATGTTTATTTCATTTCGCATGTGTCCTGGGTCTGTTTTCCACACTGCTAAGTACCATAGAGATAGGCTGGTTAGCAAAGCTTCACTACTTTGCTGATGAGTCCAGCAGAGTGCAGAGTGAAACTGGTATTTACAGGGTTATTTGAATGTCCTTTAAAAAAAGTCAGAAACATTTTTTGTGTTAAATTTCAGGGAGGGCAGGTCTACTCAAAACTTGTAAATTTCTTGGAAATTCTGTGGCTGGTTGTAGCTGTTGCAGGGTCACTGTGGTGTAAGAAAGCACTTTATTAGTCACAGTCAAAATCTGTCATTAGTTAATGGGCTGTCTTTTATTATTGACAATAACTTTTTTTTTTTTCTGTGTTCCCACATGTGCCTTCTTGTCTGTAGTGCTTTTTTTAATCTCATGTTATGGAACACTTCAAGTATATTCTTGTGGACTTAAAATCAACAATCATGTATTTAAGGAATACCACTGGAATTCTTTTGCTAGCAACATGTACCTTTCAAACTGTTACTCATACTAAGTCCATCCCTTCTTAGAGAGGAAGTTGCTGCCACTCCATTTAAAATGGAATGCTCTGCTGAAGACACCTCTACTCACTGCTCATTTGGACAACACTTAGTTTCATAGACTGAATGGACAGGCTGAGAAATTTAGTTTCCAAGTCCTACAAAACTACATTCTAGCTTGCTTCCCTCTTAATTCTGAGGTTTCTTTCTGTTCACTGGCATTCGTGCACTTGATTTTCAGCTATTTAGACCCTGTTTCTTTTAAATTATGTCCCTTTCATGCTGCTTTGCCTCTGACAGGTAGAAGTGCTCTTTGACTTACGTGAAGTAAAGATGTTTTGAGACTTCCTTTTAACCTCTGCTTTATTAAACAGATGTGGAAAGGCTGAAGGAGAATACAAACCACGATGACAGCAGCAGGGACAGCTACTCCTCTGACAGACATTTGTCACAATACCACGATCATCACAAGGACAGGCATCAGGGAGATGCTTATAAGAAAAGCGACTCCAGGAAGAGACCCTATTCAGCCTTCAGCAATGGAAAAGATCACAGAGACTGGGATCACTACAAACAAGACAGCAGGTGAGTTTCTTGAGCAATTTTGAAGTCCAGTAAGAATTCCCTTTCTGGTTTTGTAGTTACGCTTGTAGCAAGCACCAAACCATCTTTTCTGAGTAACACAAAATTGCAACAATCATCTCTGAGGGCAGTTCTGTTGATTTTACATAATTGTAGCTCTTGATGTGTTACCAATAACTCTAATACAGATAATTTCTTTTTTTTTTTTTAGATACTACAGTGATAGTAAACATAGGAAGTTAGATGACTACAGGAGCAGAGACCACAGGTCAAGCCTGGAAGGAAGTTTAAAAGACAGCCGGGTTCATTCGGATCACCGTTCCCATTCAGACCACAGGATACATTCAGATCACCGTTCCTCTTCTGAGCACAGCCATCATAAATCTCCCAGAGATTACAGGTACCACTCAGACTGGCAAATGGACCACAGAGCCTCGGGTAGTGGCCCAAGGTCACCGCTGGATCAGAGGTCTCCTTATGGTTCAAGATCTCCCCTAGGTCACAGATCTCCATTTGAACACTCATCAGATCACAAAAGTACACCCGAACATACATGGAGTAGCCGGAAAACATAACAAAGACTGACATTTTCTGGACCTTCTTTTAGCCATATACAGTAAATTAACACAGTAATTGCCTTACATGACTTGAAAGATACAGACGGGATATTCTATCAGTAGCAGTATTGTTACTTCTTTCCAGGATGCAAGGTCTATTATCCCAACAGAAGAAAAATATTTTTGTATTTAAAGTTTATGCTGCACTGTGCTGCAAATGCTGTGGCACTTTTTTTTAAGAAATGGAAGATGTTTACTTTTACAGGGACCTCAACACTGCCCATTTCAGACTGGATCTTACTATAAAACTCTTCATGTCAAAGTGGTTTGAGGCTGATAATGTTTTAAGTTATGTTTGTAAACGAACTTTTAAACACTGACCTGTGCTCGTATTTCAGGAGGGAATGGGGAAAATATTTTTTTTCGTAGTAAAGAACTCTCAAGGACTTTGTTCACTTTCCAAAGCTACTTGTTTACATTGTACACTGCGACCACCTTGCCGCTTTTCATCACAAGCTTGAATATTTAAATTCTGTACCTATAACTGTAAAATATCCAGGGTTTCTCCTGTTTGTGATCAGTTACAATGCCTTTTTACAAAACAAACAAACAAACAAATAATAAAAAAAGCAAAACACAAGCAAATGGCTGTAAATTGTTGTAAATTTATTAAATGAGCTTTTTTTTCCCCCTCAGGCTTTTTTTGACTGTTCCTTTTCCCCACCAACTCAGGCCTTCTTGTCACAATTATGAAACAAAATCAGTGTACTTATATGTTTCAATAAAAGATTTTGATGGAGTCACTGCTCAGAATGTAAAACTGGGGAAAGGGAACATTTTATTCCATTTAGTGCTCCCTTTATTGGATATTTTAGATACATGTTTTGGGGTTTTGTTTGGGTTTTTTTTTTTCCCTATTAAACTGTCAGTGTTGTGATTGTTTGTAATGAAATGGTAAGAAATACCCTGCTAAACTGTGCTCTGGAAAGCTTTTCAGGTGCATTGGTTTTAAAGGAGGAGTGTCAAATACCTGAACACTTCAGTATCCAAATCAATCAAAGTTCATTGTAAATTCATGTGTTCCCTCTTCAACATGGGCAATAATGTCAAATGTGCTATGCAGGTAGTTAATATTTTAGAAGATTTGAATTATGACTTTATTGACAGAATTGTTACAATGCACACTGATTGTACATAGATAACTTCTATCTGACAAATTAAATTTAAACTAAAAGGATATGTGGGTCTTGTAGTCTTCTGCTGTGTTTTTCTCTACAGTGTTACTTTTCCCCAGATTTGCCCATAAAAACATTAAAAGTACTGAATTTTAATCCTGGTAATAACTAGGGAAGGTACCTAGCCTGGCATCATGTGGCAAGAGCTGTATCTGCTGCTCCAGTTTTTCTCTGCTCTTGCGATGTTGAACATTTTTTCCAATTAAGCAGGTTTATTGAAAGCATTACTATAGAACCAGGATCTGTCCACAGAGTACCTCTTAGGATCTTACTGTAGGCACAGTTGCTGCATATGAAATATTAAACTCAGTGTAGGCTGGGTTAGGGCTAATTAATGTTGCTCTGTTTCTTAACTTTCCATCCTGACAGGATCTGAGGGGTTTGAGTTGTTCTGCTTTCAGACTTGATTGCTGAACAGTGTTTAGGCAGCAGAGTCTGATAAGGTTGTGTGTGTGTACTGCACACCTACCACTCACAGGGGTGAAAACCCAGAAGTTGGAGCATCTCCAGCCACGGATGCAATTCTTCCTGGTCGGGAAGCACATGGATGCATCCTAGAGCACAGACAGGGTACTCCACAGAGCCTGCCTTGCCATAAGTGTAGCTGTGATACAGCACTGTGGCCTCACATGGCATGCTTGGTCTGTGCATTTTCACTGAAGGAACCTCAGCTCTCTGAAATACTTGGTGGCTTTGAGAATGTGGATCTTTGGGAATTAGTCTACTTGTGCCTTGTAACTTCTACTCAATCATATTTACAGACACACACACCACATTTGCAATGGTTTGTAATTCTGTTCCCCTCTGGTTCCCATGAAGTTGCAAGTATTTGAAGTTTGATGGTGGAGATAACCTCCATTGCTGGTGAGGCCTGTTATGGTGTATCTTACTATTCAATCCCATATCCTCTGCAAATGAGCCATTTATCATTCAGTCTTCTTGGTCCTTCTTTTGCTCATTTATAATGAAAAGTCTACAAGGAGTGTTTCCAGTTCTGAAGCATCCCTCAGATACTGACACTGCCTGTCTGTCAAAGGTTTTGGGAAGTAAGAATTCTGAGGACTGCCAGAGCACTCCTCATTATGGCTGCTGACAAACGTTTTGGTGTTCTATCTACCAGGCATGGAAGTCTAAGCTTTTCATCTTATTCCTGTTACATATTTCTAGTCTACCATTCCCTGTACTACCTAAAAAGAGTAGATTGTGTGTGAAAAAGCAGATTAAAAACCATGTTGCTGCTCTTAAAGTTTTATGGACAGAGAAATGCACATTCCAGTGGCTGTTAGTTGTCAGGGGCTTTGATGAGATCATCATTTACCCGCTCACAGCTGCTCTGTGTTTTCCCCGTTTTGATCCTCTGTGCAGATGTGCTGGTGTCTGAGCAGCACTCGGACAGCTGCTGGTTTATGAGAGCCTTTCACCACAATCAACAGGGCCCACCAGGGACTCTGGCACCACCCACTGAAGGCTGGCAGTTCCTGCGGTAACATGACACTCCTACAAAAGGAGTGTGGCCTGACCTCCCTTCGAGACACCGACTCCCTAGGATGAATATCTTTGATGCCTTTTGGAAGCTTGATTGGCTTGTTTTGTCCCTGTGTGATAGTTTGTCATCCACAAATGTATCTTGTCACTTTCACAGCCCTAATTGTGTAGCTGCAGGGCTCCACTTGCAATACAAAATCCCAGGGAAGTATTCTGGTAGCAAAGCATTTTTAAGGATGTTTCCATCTCCAGTGTTATGCCTAGTGTTATGTTCAGTGACAACAGCTCTTTTTGGTAGGAAATTACCTCACCATTACTTAGCAATTACACAGAAATAAACGTAGGCAACCTCTTGTTTCTGTTACAGAGTAGTAAATACTGTCAAAATCAGTAACATCTGCCATGAGTTATCCACTTTTACCAAACCAAGTCCGTTTTACTGAACTGTCTGGGGACAGATATGTAGTGCTGTCACTTTGTCTGCATTCTGCCAGCAAACTAGTGTGGTTGCACCTGAAATTTCAGTTTTGTGCTTAAAATTGTATGCTGAAGCTTTTATTTGTGAAACCCTCCAGAAGCAGTACCTAAGGAGCACAGTTGTGTTCAGGATGCTGATAGGAGCAGTATGAAGAGGAGGTTCATGGAATTCATTGTTTGTTTCTAAACCTTTTTATTTTCTTTTGTATTCCAGTTGCTTATCTTAAGATGTAAGTTGGGAACACCTGAGTCATGGGGAGTACTTTCTTGTCCACCCATCCCTAAACTCTCCTGATATATTTGGATATGGCCAACATAAAAACAGTGTTTCTAGTATGTATTTTCCAACTCCCTTGCCCTACCAATTTATTGGTAATTATTTTATTTTTTTGTATTTTCGAAGCTTTTAACAAGTCAAAAAATTGCTTTGGGATGAATAATGAAATTTCATCATGATTGTTAATTTGCATAGAGAATTGCTGTTGTCCTGTTGAAAAGAAAATAATTGTTTCTGGATTTTGCATACGAAGAAAGTAATTCTGTTTTTTAAATTATTGGTAGCATCTTCATAAACCTATCCCAAAACTGCTCATGAGAATGGAGCATTACCAGAATTGGTCCCCTGTAATTAGAGGTACCATGTTTGCACCAACAAAAAGAAGGGCATTGCTGGAAGGCTGACAGTCTCAGCTGTCTGTAGGGTGCCTGATTATACTTTGTGAGGAAGAGGAGTCAGGTGAGTGTGTATTTCTTGGATGCCAGACAGGTGACTGTGAAGGAAA
Source organism: Climacteris rufus (assembly GCA_013398175.1). NCBI lineage: Eukaryota > Metazoa > Chordata > Aves > Passeriformes > Climacteridae > Climacteris > Climacteris rufus. The sequence goes on along the minus strand of VZRZ01006021.1, from coordinate 14,249 downwards.
TAGTGCCCCAGGGTGCTGCAAGTCCCCCCTGCTATTCAAACCTGAAGTGTCCAAACCCAGCCTGGTACTGAGTGCACCTATTTTCACAGACCAAATTCCCACCCCACACCTTCAGCCTCAGTGTTTCTTGAAGACTTAGGAAATCACTGTGCAAGACTTCTGAGGCATTTTGAAGTATAAACTTTAGCTCTAGACTGAGTTCATGCACAAAGGCTGAAGCCCAAATAACACACTTGGACATTACGTATTATATATTTCACCCAGGTTTTTCATTGGGCTCAGTTTTAACTCTGTCTTCTCTGAAAATAAACATCCAGAAATCATAGCGGAAAATCATGTGACACTGATTACATGAGAGAAAGTAATCAGACATAGTTTTTGTTACTGCAGTACTCTTAGACCTCCACTACATTTTATTTGCAATAGTATTTGCTGAAGTAACTGGAGCATTTGGAAAGTAATCTTCTCACTGACCACTTACAATTAGTTACTGGATTTGATTTGCTCTAATTCTGTCATTGATAAGTGACTACCTGCAGTGTATACACTGAATGTTTCTTTCATGTTCCTTTTAATCACTGAGGAGCACAGAGAACGTCAAAGTTCTGATTTTTCTAAGCATACCAGATCATCACACTTTTCCAGTCTTGGAAATGTGAAATGTAGTCGATGACTGAGCAACACATACAATTACCATGGCACCAGGTATCCATAATAAAACTGTCACAGGTCCACAGCCCTAAATGCCCTTCAGTCCTTTTGTCTGAAACTAACTGCTCCATCTTTTTGGTACTCCTTGCAAAGAAGCTGGTAATAGGAGAGAGATGAGATATGACAGATAACTTTAGCTTTAAATTTTTCTAATTTGACTGATTTTTAAATTTTACTTCAGAGGGTTGATGATATTCTTCCTGTAATGAAATCTGCAGGTGAGTTCTCTATCCAGGATACAATAAGCAGGAGGTCAGTTTTGAAAGACCTGGAATACAAAATTGTAATTCTACCTCATGAAACTCTATCAAAACTATAAAATCTGGAAGGGTAAGTTCTAACCCAGTCTTTTTCTTGTCATGAAAATAAACAGGGCTAGAGAATTATTTCCCAAGATTCTAAGTGTTGAATAAGTAATGTCAAATTCGAAGTAAATACATCTGAAGAGTTAGGTTGGAGTTATTCATTAACCATAAGGCTGGAGGGAAACACACACTGGAAAGAGGTGCCCCACGAGCTTTAATGCAAAAGAAAAACCACACAAAGCACAGCATGCTCTAGTTTGGTGTTTTGAAATTGTATTCTTCCTTTCAGGTGTCTCTAGCTAATGATTGAAGAGAGCTATCTGGTGAGGTAACACAACAGGTCATCTCCCAATATGTTCTGGACAAGTTTTTATAATACAACTTCATCTGACATTACATTTGACAGTGCAGCCTTGCTCATTTTGTTTTAATTATGTGAATTCATTGCAAGATGAATAGTATTTATTCTCAAACACTTATGGCCAGAATACTACAACAAATGAACATGATAATTATCTGAAAAGCACAGTATAGTCAATTATGACAGTCTCCAAAGATGTGTATCTCCTGTAGTTGTTACCACTGCAAGGACATATTCTTCAAGGACACAGCCTCAGTCAGTCATAGATGACTGCGCTTCTGCATTTTCAGAATTCCAGAGAAACTCTATAAATGTGATTGCAAATGGGGAAAAAAATAACCCAGTCACTATGGGAGAAAGTGTGAAATTTACGGAGTTTGTATTTTTTCAAGTGACAGTACTGAAAACAAGAAAGTGTGATGTCTCTTTACAGCATTGGTTTATTTGTAAACTATCCAATTTGCTTTAAAATTTTTGAGCTTTTCATCTGTACTCATAAGGATCATTCATCATTCGGTGCCAAAAAATACTCTCATAGTGACAACATTATTTAAATATAAAACTGAAAACAGACCTTATTATTAGAACCACAACCTGTATTTTCATAATAACAACAAAAGACCTTGTCATTAATAATTAGAAATTTGCTTATATTAACTGTGAGTCAAGTTAGTTTTCCATTCATAACCTGAAGACTTAATATATGGATTTGTAATAAAAACATACTGAATAACATACTGAATAAATAGACGGAGTGACATTGCTTTACAAAATCATTGTTTTCAATAAATACACTGTAAAATTCAAAACTAATGCAAGAATGTTCTCAGATGACACTATTTTCACTTTGCCCCCCATAAATTTAAGGGTGACTTGACATCTGCATAATTGCAAAACAGATCACTTAGAAGGAAGGATCTTACTAAATTTACTTTTGGAATCTTAATTTAGAGCCCTTCCTGCAATTCTTATAATGCAATGTTAATGACAGAGCCCCAGACTACTTTTTCTAGGGGAGCTCACTTCATCTAATGCTGTGAGTACATTATGAGAGCACACTGCAAAAAGCGCATGAAATAAACTCAGTTGTTATTTTCTTCTATCATTATTCAGTGTATGGTCGTGACTGGTGCTTTCCAGCAAATGCAGGGATGTCACATCTCTCCTTTTTTTCTGCCAGCCCCAGTGTTTTCATGGTTACTCCAGGTTTTCCACCCAGGGGTACAAATCTGCCACAGTACCAGCTGGTTTGGGTGTTGTTAGCTTTTAGCTTATCAGTTAAGAATTTAAATGAGGTAGTGAGGTACTGTGTGCACCAAATATTCTGTATTACATAAAAAATAATTGTTCTGTCTCTCCAGCTAAACTTAACAGACAGAACAAATTATTGTACTTACTGAATTCAATTGATTAAGTGCAATGTGCCTGAAACGAGAGGTCCTGATGGATTAACCTCATTTCTCATCACGATTATTTCTTTCCTGCATATGTGTCAGCAAGGAACATTCCTATGGCAGCTACTGTATATTCTTGTAACTTTTAAATCTCCTAAGCACTTTATTTTCTCGACTCGTTAGATACCATCTGCTCTTGGTTTTGCCTTTTAATGTGATTTTAGAAAACAAAAATTGAAGAGATTTTTGTGAGTGAGCAGGAAGTATTGCATTATTTGCTAATCAGAAAGTGCTGCTTGAAGTAAAAAAGGTTTATTTACTAAGCTCCGTTCCATTCTGTTTTGTAAATTCACTTTAAATGACACAGTCATTGTGACAGGGTTTTCCTGCCATTCTCTTTTGCTATTCAGTCTTCTCATAGGGTAAGAGATACATTCTTATAATTGGGGTTCCATTTTCAGCCTTGAGTAGAAGGTGAGGAGGAGGAGAATGTTCCTTCTATCATCAGATATTCAGAGGAGCAACTTGAGTAGTCACTAGAAGGAGCTACACTTCCAACTGTGTTAAACAGGAAGTGAGCTGCTGAAATGCTTCCCTTGGAAAATTCAGAGCGTGGTTTCCTCTTCAAGACTTCATGACTGTGAAAGCTTAATGCCTTAATGATTAAAAGAAATCTACTTACAAATGTCTGCATGACCAGTCACATGTAAAAAAAATTGCTTTCTCTAAACTTACTAGCAATGGTCAGAAATGTCAAAGAATACAGCATCCTGAAAGCTTTTAATATGGATAACTTCTTTTCCCAAAGCACTGTTAATGTTCAACTATTTATGTTAAATATGTAATGATTAACCATAAGATTCTTCGTATCAGTTTTCAGCTTTGTGAATAGTAAAATTTGACAGATCACATTTTCATGCTTCCAATGGTCTGTGTATTTGTCTGAAATCAAATTCAGATGTAAAAAATATGTATATTAGCTGTATTTTGAGCTCCAGAATGGAGCAACCTTCTTGCAATGAATCCCAAAACTAAAACTTTGAGAACTAGATGGTTGGTACAACCAAATCAGGTCTCTCCAGACTCTGAAGCAAGAACTCTGTTTTGTTCTCCCAGTGAAGGAACACATTCTAAAATGATTATGGCACACAAATATAAGGGGGTAATCATGGCTATTTCTGATGTACTTTATTGATTGAAATTAGTATTTCAGGTAAAGTTTGCAGCATCAGAAAGAGGGACAAGAACAGCAGAACAAAGCACCACAGAATCTAAGAAAGACCTTTAAAGTCGATGTTGCAGCTGATAGATAAAAGAAAGTGAAACCTTCATCATGTGTTTGGATAACACCATGATAGAGCCACCAAATCCTTAGGGGACATGAACAAGAGCAAAGCAGAAAAAAGAGCAAAGGAGAGTATTTCCAACAATCCACTGATCTTAATTACAGTCCAGGGCGGTCTTGTGAGTCTTGTTAACCTGTGCCTGACCTTGTATAATCATTTCTTCTGATAGCAATAAGGATGTGTCAGCTTGTCTGTGTCATCCGGAACCACTGCTGCACTTGAGGTACACACAGAGGTGTGGGAAATGAAGGGGGCGAAGACTGCAGAGTGTTTTGGCCCACCTACAGATTTGTACCCCCAAAAGCAGATGAGGGGCTGGGACATCTGCCTGTCTGGCAGCCCCCGAGCCCCCGGCAGCAGCAGCCAGGGGAGCTGGAAAGTGACAGAGAAACTCCCTGTGGAGGGGCAGAGGTCCCCTCCTGCTGTCCTACCTGCACTGGGTCAGGATAAAGGAGAAGTCCTGCTTCACAGGGATTCTCTGGGGATGCTGAAAAGGCTTTAGTTCTTGGCCAATTCAAGCACCAGCCATAAGGCCAGATGTTCCAATCCCTTAAGGCGAGGAGAGGCAAGTTTTGCTTCGATCCACAGTTGAGGAAAGGGATTAGGTTCTAGACATACCTGAAAAGGAGATTCAAACACAAACAAGGTTAAATGTTGGGATCCAAAGTGGTAACTCACTTATTTTTTCATGAAGGAGGAAAGAGAGAAAGGAAATATAGAAAACAGAAAATGCCAAGAATAATTACACAGAGAAGCACAGGAAAGGGGTTACCACCACCAGGGGTCCAGCCCTGGTTTCAGAGATCCATGGGGAAGATCTGCATCGGGTGCGATGGGGCTTTCCCTGGTGAGGCCTCTCCGAGCCAGGCCAGCGACCAGTGGGGGAGCAGAGCCACAGCAGCCAGGCCAGCAAAAAAGACAGCAAAGAGAGCAAAGACTCCTGCACTTGCCGATTTTGTAGACATGGGAGCAGGTTGGCCACATCCATTAGGAACTTGCTCCCTTAAAGTTCCTTGGCTGGGTCGTTGTTACCCAGATGAAGTTTGCCTCATGTATCAAATGTTTATTATTTGATCTCCTGATGTATCAACTACAAGCTCTTTTAATGATTTCAGACAGGGGCCTCATTTTATAATATAAAACTGATTCTAAAGTTTTTATTAGAGGCGGGTCCAAACTTTCACACCACAATCTTCAAAGAGGCATTCTCTCTTCGAAGAGAAACATTCCTTACTTTTTAATTGTTCACTGCACCGGGGGGAGACCTGGAGAAGAGCAAGAAGGAGTGTGCTGCTCTGGAGGCCAGGACTAGGGGCTCCAGGGTCTGGTGGTGTAACTTGCCATTGAAAGGAGGAGCTTGAGGAGGAGTGGATGCACTGGACAAGTCAACAGTCACTGTTGCAGGTGGGCTCAATTAGGGCTTCAGCTTTTATGACCACCAGGTCATTTTGAAGATGAAGCCTGGTAATTGGTCCCAAGTGACTGAGTGTGACAAAACAGCTTCTCATGCTGTGGAGTCTGGCCAACCTCGTGAGAGGAGCTTTGAACTCGAAACAGCAAGGTGGGGAGACGATGATCCACCTTCAAGAGAGGAAGTTGTGACTTGGACTGATGAGCAAAGGGCTCAGGCTGATGTGGACAGGAGAGACCTTGCACCAGCAAAATGGGGCAGAAGGAGTCCGCCCTATAACAGAAAAGATGTGCAAAGCAAACTTTTTGCATGACAGTGAAAGTTCTCACACCCTTTCCAGGAAATCATCATGACTGTGCGCTTCTCTACATGCATGGAGCATGTAGTCACTACGGACTTCACCTGATTGCCATGGCTTTTCAAATACAACACACTGGGATCTCGAGATGCAACTCATCAGGTCCCAGGATTTGTGGATATTCAAAATTGAAGCTCATGTGCAAAAACTGGAGTTTGCTAATATGCAAAGGATAACAGCCTTTGGCAAGGATTTTCTTGACATAATCACAAAAATGGAGTAGGTATTATCCACGTGCAGAAGGTTGTGTTGTGGATTTTGCTGTCTAGGTAGAAAATCCATATGAGTAGGAAAGTGAGAACACAAAGCTCTGTTAACTTCACAATGAAATGTGATTTTTTTTTTCTTGTGGGCTGCATATTTACTTGCTTAAATTACACTTGTGGGTGGCAGAGTGGGAAGGCATTGCTGGTTAAATAAAGATGAAGTGGTAACTTCAGTTCTGCCAGCCCTTGCTAGTATAATGGACTCAGTGTAAGGAAGTTATAAGAACTGCTTTGTCACTTTGTAGAAAAATGCAGCTAATGGTGAGTGCTATGAGTTTGAAACAAAGCTTTAGAGGTCACAGGCAGGGGAAAGAGCTTCCCTAAGACTGAAGGATGCAGTGCTTCAGCCAAAGCTGCTACACAATAATCTCTATATTCAAAGTTATGTAGAAGGGTGAAATAAACAAAGAATGGAAGAACTGTATTCTCCCTTTAGGAGTGGGATATAATGAATTTTGACTCTCTGCATAAGGAACAGAGGTGAAAAGGCAAGATGGAGAAATTCCTAATTGTCTTAGAGTCTCTAAGCCACCAAATACTCTGGCACATTAGAAAATTATATCTGGAAAATAAAAGTGATGGAGACTCTCTGTGCACATAGTGGTCCACATACATAATAAAGAACCCCACTGAGGGGAAATTACTGGGGGAAAAAAAAAAAAAGCCCACTTAAATTGTTACCTGGGGAAGCTTCCTTAATGACTATCAGATAACCCTTATTGTCCACAATTACATTGCAGTTAGCAGCCCCTGGTTTAAGGCCTTCACCAGAGGCCAATATATTCCCACTTAACTACTGACACTTCAACTAGCCAGTGAAAATATCCTCTGAGCAAAGCTGAAACAGGGAGCATTTTTATTTCTTGTCATTACACTAACTAATTCACTTATAAATGAACTGCTTTTGGATTGCAGGGTTCTGATTGTAGTTTTTTACAACAGAGATATTACACAGAATGTTGATTTTAAAGATCCGTGTTATAATTACCAGGCAAGTGACCTTTTCTGAATATTGAAAGAGCTGGTAAGATTTTCACTTTTGAAGTGAACCTCCTTACTTTGTCCTCCTTCTTGCCCTGCTTTTGGTTCACGTCTGGCTGGATGAAATGGATCCTTCTCAGTGGAACTAAATGGGAAGAAATGTTCAGAAGGTCATGTAATACACTCCAGCTGCTGACAGCTGTTTGCTCTGTTCAAGCTAGTGTAGATAAAACCCAGAGCAAAATCCTCTGAAATGTACAGAACTAGAGATTTCTCTCCACACTTCCACTCCTGTCAGACAATATAGGAACAAGATCCTAACACATTTTTGAAAAGAACTCTATTTGGCTTATTTTTGATAATTGTGAAATTTGAATTTTTGTCTGAGTCCAAATCCTAAGGTAGAAAGTGTTTCCACTTTTAAAGGTCTTCTCTTTCTGTAGGTGAAACAGTCACATTAGGATTGCCAGGTTTTATGAAGAAGGTACAATAATACAAAACAGTGCATCCAGAGAAAGTTAAAAAGTAATGCATAGTCTTAAAAGAGTTAGCTGATGGTCTGCTGAGAAAAGAAACTCTTAGCGCCTCAGTCAATTAACATGCAGGTCTGCTTGTGGAAAGCTTTCAAGGACTCAAACACAGAGGGTCATCTCTGCAGGACTTGGTATTTTTTGGCTGAGGAACCGGGACTAGTTGTGGAGAAAGGGCAGAAGACTGTGATTGCCATAGACACAGGCACATCTCAAATGATTTTTCACCTATTATTCTTATTACAGAGGAATATCTATATGTGCCTTCCCAATGGGAATATTTATTGATCTCTTCAACATACATAAAAGCCCTCTTATTTGCAAGAAGGCGAGACTTTGACTTTTTTGTGTGCACATGAAAAAAAAAATCATTCTGAAATGGTGGCATTCCAAAGAATCCCAAACACTATTGTGCAAGGCACTATTTAATGATTAGGGCCTTTTTACAGGATTTATAATTGCTACAGTATTGTAAAATTACTAAATGATACTTTTTTCCAAAAAGCCTAGTCTGCTAACAATTATCTCTCATGGCTTGGTATCAACTTACTTATTTTACAGAAAATTAGCTCATTGTGTTTTTGGCAAGCTGGGGAGTGATGACTGGCGACACCTGGAGGAGCTGGAACTAGGTGAAGGCAGGTCATGCCAACCACCGGCACAGCAAAGACCAGAAGTGAGGGATTAGAGACAGGGATCACAGTGACATACACGGCTTTTTAACTTGGCCTTCTCACGAGGGTTTGCCACCATTGAGCTCTCTCTACAGACAAGGTTAGAGTTCCTCCTCTGACTTACCCGACTCTGACTTTCCTATAGAAAAGTGGGAGTGGTGTGTTTCAATCTTAATGCACTCTTTGAAGGCAGGTCTCATACACTTCCAAGGAGACTGGTATGAAAAAGCTGAGCATTTTTCCTGAAAAAGGATAGTAACTTGCACTTTTATCATTGCCAGATAAAAATGGATAAGCCCAGTAGGATAATTATCACTGTCACCCAAGTAGGCAAGAAACCTTTGTTTACTCATCTTCACATAATTTGGAGTGGGGATTCAAACACCCATCTCTTACTTTCTAGTCAAATACATTAATAATTTGGCTGCACAGTATTTAACAGTTTTGCCAACCTCAGCTGCTGAAACTGTTTTGCTTTCTGTAAAACACTTGCATAGTGTAATGGCAGCAAGGGACACACCAAAGAAGATCCTACAAGACAAAATACTCTAAATTAGATAATGCAGCCATTGCTCCTCTGCATACTTGTTATATACTTTGCAGCATTCACTGGAAAATGTAAACAGTCTGGGATTTAAAGACCAAAATTAATATCAGAAGCATTACCACTAAGACCTTACCCACTTGGTCTCTTTCGTCTTTATCATCTGACTTCAGCTTCTTTATTTCTGTTTTCTGCCCTTCCCCTGAGCCACACAGAGCTGCTTTGGGAGGGGAGAATGGGCCAGCACATCAAGCATGGGGTGGCCTTGTTGCCTTTTTCAGTTCTGCTCTCAAGAGAATCAAACATTGAAGGTTTCAGGCTACAGACAAGGCCCAGGTCTGGTGTGAGACTTTCTGAGGCCAAGAGGTATCCATCAGACAGGCCTGGGAGACAGGTATCTAAGGCGCTGGGCAGGAAGTGCTGGATCAGCTGGCTTGTCTCCAGCAAACATAGGTTGTTCCTGGATAGCAACCAAGGCTGGAATTTAAAATTGTCCCATCAGAGCTGGACTAATTTCACCTGAGTTCAGCTATTTAAAATAGCTGTTTCCTCCTCTCCTGGACAATAGCAAAAGGCATCTCCAGAAGACAATTCAACCCAATCTACGATGTTGCCATTCATTGCACTGACTATGGAGAAGGCTTACACGTTTAGGTCACTGAATTTAGGTGAAATACCTCTCAAGCATTAAAGTGTGCCTCCAGTTTCCTCTGAGGCACCCAAGACCTTGTTTGGATAAAGCTATCCCCCTGTAACACCACAAAATCTGTTTATTTGATAATAGCTCCCAGCTGTTACTCTCAAAAGATGTGAAAGACCAGGCAGAAAGGGAATTTCAACCTGCCTCCCAAACTCCAGTAGAATGCTCACCACCACTCCAAGCAACTCTACCATCACCTGCCAAACATGAGTGAGCAAGGCTGGTACCTGCCAAAAAAATCCTGCAAGTAAACCAGGCAGATGACCAATATGTGAATCTGGCTGGGTTGCAGGTACAACCCTCAAAGACTGCTGTTGTTTTCTCTGCTCAGCAGCAAAATACAGATTCCTTGAAGGGGCTTACTGGACTAAGAAGAGCAGTAGAGATCCTAGGGAAACATCCGATTTCAAGCTGAAAGGGCTTTACTGTGGGTCTCAGTTTTGGGTTTAAATGCTTCACACATCAACTATATATATAAAATCTTTTATAGACCCAGTCCTCAGCACTTACTAGAATCAATGACACGTACACATTTTGTGCACATAAAGGAGTATTCTTCTGTTAACAGTGTACATAAAGCTGGAAATTAAGTTTTAAAACTAGTGTAAACATGAAAATAATTCCTCTAAGTAAAAGTTATTGGCACTACCCATATGACACACTTTTTGTATCTAGTTAATGAGTGCTGATACATATCCCTGCAGAAAGACTGTAATCAATCTTACTGTTCACAATTAATTTACTCAGCAGCTTTTAATTTCAACAAAGTTTAGTTTACAAACATAAAGAATTCTGAATCAGATCAGATGCAACTGTTTTACATCAACGTCACACATTTACCTGCACACTTGATCTGTGGCTATGCTGCTCTCCATAACAAGGTAATTAGGAAGAACAATAAACCTGAATGAACAACACCGATCCCCACAATTCTTGCTTGTTTTGAATACAGCTGAAGAGAAGTAGCAGCACAATACAGAGAATGCTTATTTTGTAAAAACACAGAGTACCTTTTAAAAAAAAGGAATCATCATTAGCCCTATTTGGGCATTGTATAGGTAGCAGTCTTTAATAGATGGAACAGGGAAAAACAGAAAAGAATTTGTATCAGTCAAGATGCAGATGGGAATTAAATAACCAAAGCATGAAAATTTCAGTGTGAAACACCACAGCTGTACTTACATGAAGAAAATGAATACAAGATTTTAAACTGTGCTGTGTGTCTCTTCTCAGAAGAAAAGAAAGCCACAAGACTCTTGGGCTCTTTTTCAAAACATGTCCGCTAATAAAACTCTCATTAGGCAGTACAAAGCTTGCAACATTGCTTGCTTCACTTTGGAGTGTATGTAAGTAAACAGCCACTTGCACAGTCCCAAAACTCATAAAACAAATGCCATAATGCTAAAGCAAGAGAATGTAATGAGTTTGTGATCTGTTTTCTGGCAGTACAGCAGCAGTCTGAAAGGAAAAGCAGCACTAAAGGTCTGTAACTTGACCATAACAACAAAAGGTTGTTCTCTCAGGTTGTGTTCCACTTAACAGATGCTCTATGCAGATATTTCTTCCAGACAGGTTTTCCAGGAAGAAAAAAAGAATTTTTGATGTGATAGGCAATTGAGCCTACTATTTTTTGTAATATCCTTGTTTAGGAGCCCTCTGTACACACAAAATAAAGCATTAGGCATACAGTCTCTGCCAGTCCTGCAACTTGCTTACTAAGGCAGTTGTCAGGCTCCATAACTACAGAGAATTATCATGATCTGTTGTCAGAAGCTCTGTTAACATGTGGTTAGGAAACACTCTGGTTAGAAATGCTCTGGAAGATAATTGAAAAACCCTTTTGAATAAGCCACTAATATCCAAGGCATCAGCTAGCTTAAGACAAAGGCCAGCAACAGATAGCAACAGTAATGGCTGACTGGTTTTTGCATGAAAATACTGATGATCATGTTACACTGCCTTCTGCAGAGCTTGTGATGTTAGACCAACACCTGTGAGAGTAAGCTCCTACAGAGACAACAGCTGCCTTCTGTGTATAGTAAACATATAGATATTTAAAGCTTCTTTTGCCTTCTACAGCAATTTCCACAAATCATTTCACTGATATATCTACCACATAAGATTATTTCTCACAAACCTCAACTTCTAGCTGTAACACAAGCTTAGCAAAGCAACATTCAAAGTTGTTTTTATTAGGTCTATCTTTCTTGGTACGTATCTGACATAACTTCTTTTAAGTTTTGGCACTTTCAATCTACCTTCACACTGTGTGATTAGACTTGCAGCTGAAATATTCCATATATACTTAGCAGATCATCTTGTTACACAAAGTTCTGTACTCCTATGGAGTCTTCTATATAATTTATTCAAATTTCACCATCTCTTCTTTAGTTTTACAGCAAATAATTTTCTGTTCCAGGGTTCTTCTGGTCTGAGAGTTCTCCAGTAATCTGAAATGAAGATTTTTTATAATGCCTCTCAGGAAGGATGCAGCAGTAACACAGATCACTGTGTTAAAGCTCTTACAAGTATCTCTACAAACACTGCCAAGGAACAGTACAATTGGGATCCTAAGGGAATGGTTCCTGCTCTTGGTTTCCCACACGCTGTCTTTTCAATAAACTGGCCTGGTTTGCAGCTGCTGGTCATAAATTTACACCTCTTATTTAGTAGAGGGAAACAAGCATCTGCAAGAAGTATAACAATTGTATTCAGCACATTCCTATCCAATATCCTATCTATCCTATTTGGCTAGGAGACAAACTGAGGCTTTATTTATAGATTGTCTGCCCAGTACGTGGTCTACATCCCCAATTTCTGTGCACCCCACCAGGGGTCACTTACACCACATTACTGACATTCCTCAGCAGGGCAGACAACTGTTCTTCTATTATAATAATTTAAAATATTTACACACTGCACAGCCACTCTTTTACATACAAACATACACTTACTGGTATACTGATACATCTAAAACATTTTGCAAAGACTGGCATATTATGGGGTTTCCAAGCATGAAAAAAATACAAATCTGTAGCCTTCTAAAAGACAGACAATTGGAGGGCTTGTGCAAAGGAAAAAAAAAAAAAAAAGGTGTTCCCTCTTAAGTATAAGCACTCTTCAGAGACCATTCACTAGCTTTAGAATATCCACATGTTTGACATTAACTAAAGCTCTCTTGGAAAAACCCACAAGTTAATTAAATTAAAAAACATGTGTTAAATCAAGTAGTACTTAGAGGGAGCATCGAGTATTTTATGTGTAATACATATTTACTCAGATAAACACTTAAATATTTAATATGTAAAAAATAAAGTGCTTTCTATCAGGTCCCAATGCAGGGACATTATAAAACAGTCCAACAACTGTAAAACAAATAGATACAAATAATACTGAATCAAACATACACGAAAACAGTTAACACAATATGTACAATCTGGTGGATGCCCCAAGACAAAGTATCCCTTCATATACATGGTATATACATATATATTCATCTTTACTCAATATATTATGACAATATATATTTCAAAATTTTGTTATAGTAAAAAAAAAAAAACAAAAAAACAAACCCTACAAATATGCAACAAGGATCAAGCACAGAAGTCCAAGACTGGCAAAAAATTTGCTATCCCTGCCCACACAGCCAGCTCCACTCCTGGGGAAGATGTGCCAGTGCTCCTTCCTGGGGTGCAGCGCCTCCACATCCTGCAAGGCACTGTGAGCGGCCGCCGTGAAGTTGGCATCGCCGGTGGTGAGTAGGTCAAATATGCACGAGTAAAAATAGATGTCCTTCACCAGCATCTTCTCATGGCACTTGTTGGTGGCGGCTTCCAGCGTGTACCCTGCGCGGGGCTGCGCGGCAGCTCCCCGAGGGAGCGGCGTTCCCAGCACGGGCAGCGGGAGGCGGCCGCTCTGGTCGATGCGCTCGCCGGCGGGGCAGCCGTTCACACACAGCTGCAGGTCCTGGCTCTCCTCGTAGGCCATGGCCAGCTCCTGGGGCATGCGAATGGCCAGCGTCAGGTAGTGCCCCAGCTGGCGGATGTACACCGTGGTCCCGATGTGCCTGGCGTGCATCTCGATGTATTTGCCACTGACTTTCTCCACGATGTGCAAGCTCCTGGTGTTCCCATCTCCCCCACTTGTTGTACCATCAATAAAAGCTGCAGGCAAGTCATCAGTCACTGCCTGATATACCTTCTGGTCTGTACAATCTTGGTATGATTTGAAGATGATAGTTATCTGGGGGGGGAGAGGAAATGAAAAAGCAAAGTTAGTGGAAACAAAGAATAATCTCAATTTCTTTTCCACTTTGCAGATGAATATACGTGGAACTGCCCACTACCTCAAAACGTGACAGTGGTCCACAACTCATGCTTAAGGAAAACAGCCTGTACACATATTTAAAGCCTATTTTACCAGATGGCAATTGTTAAATTTGTTCTTATTTTGGCCTGGAAGCAAGACTATTAGCATGGGGCAACAGCCTGGAGGTCAGGAAAGGAAAATTATATTATATTATATTCAATATTATTATTATAATAATTTTATAATAGTATAAATTATATAATATTATATATTAATATAACATTATAAATTATATAATATAATAACAATACTATATTATTATAATAACATATTATATTTAATATTATATTTATATTTATT
>VZRZ01006020.1:203996-282430 GCA_013398175.1 Climacteris rufus | reverse complement strand
AAAGCAGGGCACAGTTGGATTTTCCTCTGGTCGCAGCCAAAAGCAAGAGAGCAGCCTCTCCTTTCCCCTTGTCCGACGAGAGAGTGAGTGTCTCTGTCCTCCTGGCCGGCTGGGCTCTTCCTTTACCTGGCCCCCGCCCAAGCACATTCTTTGTCTCTCACAAAAGAGTTGATAGCCCCCATATCACCCAGTCATTTGTTGCTTAGTAACAGTGATGGAAGGAAAAAAAAATTCCAAGGCATCCCCAAACCTCCGACACCAACAAATCAGTTCAGAACTATTTTAAGTTAATGTGGAACAATGCACTGAACTCTGTTTTACTTCTTTACAATGTACACATTATGGTTCAGTAGATTTTTACCGGTGAATTAACTGAACTATCAGTATTTAGTGTCTTTATTGTACTAGAAACAGTTACTCATATTAAAGAGCAACTTCACCAATGTCAAATTTCCATTTAAATAACATACCACCAACAAAGCATAAATTTTTGCATAGATCAGGTGCTTTTCAGTTTTGCATGTCTAAGATGTGGGAAAGGTGTATTCTGTATGTAAAAACAGACAGAAGTTCTATTATGAAACAACCCGTCCCCAAAAAAAGCCTGTTATTTTAAATCAAGTTTTATTTTACAGTCTCAGTATTAAGACAATTTGATTTCAATGTCAAGTGTCGGCCACTAATTTTGCATATTCAGTTGAAGTCAAATTGGGTTTTGTTTAAATGTTAACTTTTGGAGTTTTTAAAATAAAAATATGTTTGCAGTGTATATTGAGAGAAAGCATTTTACGTCTAGTTGGTAAATGGAAACATAAGTTTATGTTCCTTTGCAATGCAGAATAATGACTAAGAACTTTAAAATATATGCTGCAACTTCTCTACCATTCTGTAAGAAAAAGTTCTGCCATTAAAGGTAGTGTGGAACTTCTGATCTCTAAATACTGGCTTAAGTACCTACACTGGCACTGCGTTTCAGAAGTTATTTTGTGTGTGCTCAGCCTTTTAGAGCTCCTATTACAAACCTAAAACTTTTTTTAATACTGATTCCAAAATTAGATGCATTAAAAAAAAATGACTTCATCTTATTCTAGCTCTGTCTGGAATGAGCCAGGCTTCCCTGTGGTCTGTTTATCAGTCTGGCTGGCTAAGTTAGATTAATAGTCAGTTACTGTCTGGTGCAGTGCTAGTTTGCTGTTGTAGGTGACTGGTTAAAGCTCTGTAGGTCAACTGCCCATCAGCCCAAGCATTCCCTAATTTTCCATTATCTTTTGCAGAATTGAAGAGACCTGGCGGCTATGGCAAAAATTTTTGGATGACTACTCTAGATTTGAAGAGTGGCTAAAAGTCTCTGAGAGGACAGCTGCTTTCCCAAGCTCCTCTGGTGTGCTTTACACTGTTGCTAAGGAAGAACTGAAGAAATTTGAGGTGATTTATAGTGGTTGAAATTTAATACCTACTGATCACATTGCAGCAGCCAGCTGGTGTTCTTCCTTCCCATAACCAAGTCAGTCAGCAGAGATGCTGTATTAATATAGTGGAGTTGATGATTTTGTAGCTTTCTTCAGTGGTGGGTTTCTAGGATCAAAAAGCAGTGGAAGGTGGCGACTGGAAACACTAATAAATCAATCCACTCTCCATTACTGTTTATTCATCAAAGCTAAATTTCTCACCTTTTTTATTTCTGCAACTTTTTAATATGTCCAGTCAGAAGGTGCTCCAGAGCTTTCCTAAATTTCCTTTCACCCAGTGCCTCTTCACATGCATGCTGCATGTTTTAGCTTTTGCTTTGATTTTATCTTTCCTCTTCTTTCCATAACTCTCTGAAGCCTGTCCTCTGAACTCTTTCCCCCTTTAGATCCTTATACTTGAAAATCATGTTCATGCAAATATTGTTATATGTCCACATAACGTACCCGATGAATAAAAGTTAAGAGCATGACTTCAAAACTGAGCAGCTGTCACTTTGGTCAGTGATTAGGAGCTTGTTACACAACTCCATCATGTCCACTACAATGTGGTAGCTTGGCTCATAGTTACAATGGGTTGTATACCTGTGTGTGAAGCATGCACACAAGTAATGTGGTAAGTCACAGGTAAAAATCTTTTGCTTGGATTCATATTTGCAAAGAGTATATGAACATGAGAGAGAAGAAAAAGAACAAATTTTTTAGGTAATTCTGTAAACAGTCAGACGCTGTGAAGTATTTGCTGTGAAGAAGAAGTGCAAATTTTAAACAATATCTAAGACCAGTTAATAGTTTCTGCTTTAACAATTACATCAAAAATATAAACTGTGAAGTGCTGATTCAAGTTCTAGAATTGACATTCACATTTTTGAATGTATTGGCCAGATTTTATTGTTAAACAGCCTTCATTAGGCCAGACTCCATTATGGCGAGGCAGGTTGCTATAGTATAAAAACATTTGCTTCCTGGACACAAGCACTGCGTCTGAGACCTCTTTCCCATTGTCCATTTATTCAGCAGTCAGGATTTAAATATCTTGGTTAGCAAGTCTCTGTACGAGAAGCAGAACCCAAAGTATATTGACTCAATAATTTTACAGCTGACTTGACTTTGTGCAAAGTCTGTTTAATTGAACGTCAGCTGTTATGGTGACCTTTCCTCCCCAGCAGACTTGTGGATTTTTAGTCTATAGAGTGTCAGCAGGAACAAGATGCAGAAAGAACAGTGCAGCTATCCAAAAGCCTGCTTGCCCTGTAGGTCAGTTCTTTCTCTTTTTTCCTTCTTTTTCTTTTCCTTTTTTTTTCTCCTGAGCATCTAATTTGTTTTCCTGTCAAACAGCAGGAATGCAAGCAACAAAACTGTGGTATTCAAACTCAGCAGAATTCAGCAGCTTTACTGCAAATTCAGTATAAAGTCAGCCACTTACAAACACTAACAGAAGCAGGTTTATGCTTTAACTAGACAGTTTTTCTAATTTTATTTTCTTCTCCATATCCGTACTTTCATTAAAAAAACCAACCACAACACAACAACAAAATGAGCTCATAAGACCATATAAGAACCTTTCTGTTCCTGAGCACAGAGGTCACAGATGGCTCTCACTGACTTTATTGTAAAAAAAAAGCAAACTTCTTCCTCTCCAGTAGTTTATGGAGAAATGAGGAGATGTTACAGAAAGGAATGCAACAGATGAATTCTTGTGTAGCTGAGATGAAAAAACGGAAGGCACATAAGCAGCTGTTCTTTTGCTGGAGAGGGCTTGGTAACAGGTGAAACAACAACTGCACACTTTAAGATTTTGTGGTCCTAGTAAATACAGTGAGATTTGTTCCTCTAATACAGAAAACCTTGTGCAATTTTAAATTAATTCATTTCACTAATCATTTCACTCTAGTTGTGAGCCCATTTGCTCCTTTTTGGTTGTCCTCTACCCAATTTGGTGGCCATTCAATGAAGAGAAAAATTAAATTGAGAGGAATCTACAAACTTCGATCTTTTTTGCAACCAGTTTCTTTACTCCTCTGATATTACAGCGGAAATATGCTTATTTCATTTTTACCTTCAAATGGTATAGTATGAAGAGAATATATATTTTTATGTAGAAAACTCACATTTCATTAAAATTTCTGTGCAGAAATATATTACCCATTCCATTTCTAGAGTCCTTATTAAGGGAGGTGTCTAGTTTTGAAAGAGATTGACTGTTTATTAGCACTGTGAGGAATACCAGAGAGCAAGTTTATAGAACTACAGTGGGATCTAAACCCTACTTGAATTCAAAAGAGAGCTGGTGTAATCTATATTTTTAAGTCTTCCTTTGAGTGCTTTTGTGTTTCTGTGATATGACAAGAAAAAAACAAGTAGATTTAAAAAAAATTAATTTGCTATTATTGTTGTTGTTATTGATGATGGTGATTATTGTTATTGAAGGGATTAATTCAGTCATTTCCTTACAAGGTGCTTTGTCCAAGCTTTGTGATTGCTAGTCACAGCATGAAACCCACAGGATAAGTCACCTGTGCACCTACCTCAGCTATGTGACTCTTGTAGCAGTGGAGTGAGCACCAGAAGTACATGGTGCGAACATTTGCCCAAACATAAGTTGGCATGGATATTCGTGAAATTTTCTTTTCCATGAGTATTTTAAAAAAAATTGACTTGTATACCAGTAAAGATAAAGAGATGCCTCATTCAGTACCATTTTTCAGAATAAGCAATTGCTTAAATTTCATCAATGTTTGCATATCAGCAAGTTCAGTATGTGAAAAGAAATCCAAAGAAACCACAGGAATCTTGGATTTCTGTTCCTTTTAAAAAAAAATCATGTTTATTGTTTGTATTTCTGTTCTCAAATACCAAGCCATATAATTGAGTAGAAAGAAGTCTCTTTTTTTTGGTGCTGAGTTTGCCTTGGTAATGGATATTCAAGTTGCAATTTTTCATTCAGTGAACTTTGTCACTTTTATAAACCTTTTTCTGGGGTTTTTGGGCTTTTTGGTTATTTGGTTTTGCTTTTTTTACTCAGAAGGCAGCCTCTTTATAGGGTAGCCCTCAGGAGATGTCTCCACCTAGTGAAATTTATCAGCTTACATAGGTCAGAGTGTAGAAGTAGGGTCAAAATAAGGCAAGAGATGTATATATGTGTCCTAATTTCGACAGTCAAAAATCTGAAAGTGTCTTTTGTTCCTACTGGTTTAGGCCTTCCAGAGACAAGTGCATGAGAGTCTGACTCAGCTGGAACTGATCAATAAGCAGTATCGCCGCCTGGCCCGGGAGAACCGCACTGACTCTGACGGCAGCCTCAAGCAGATGGTTCATGAGGGCAACCAGAGATGGGACAACTTACAAAAGCGAGTTACCTCCATCCTGCGCAGGCTAAAAGTATTTTTCCATTTTTAAGACTTCAATTTCACTACTCTAGTTATGAATGAAGGGTACTTCAGAAGCTTTCAGTTCAATGCACTTGCACAGTGTTTTTAAGGGGACTTTAATTCTGGAAGAGGAAGCAAGCTTACCGGTTCACTTAGTCCAAAGTAACCAAAACATAGGCTGTAGGCAAATGGCTTGGTGACCTCAAACACCACGTTTTTCACAGAAGATAACTTTCATAGGTCAGCTAATTGCAGCTGTAGGCAGTGTTACTGAAAAGGGAACCTTAAAAAGTGTGTAGGAAATGAAAGAAGAAGGTTCACTGAGTTTAAATTGGGTTGGATGGGGACAACAGCCATTTCCCCACTATTCCTGGGGGTTTTCATGTTGTTGGTCATTTCATGCTGCTCAATTTCCACCCTCCAGCATTTCATTGGCCAGCGGGAGGAGTTTGAAACAGCACGTGACAGCATCCTGGTGTGGCTGACAGAGATGGACCTCCAGCTGACCAACATTGAGCATTTCTCAGAGTGTGACGTCCAAGCAAAGATAAAGCAACTTAAGGTAACGAATGATTCAGTAATTACAGAAGGAAGGATAAAATAAGGGATAAAAAAAACCCCTATGTGGTGGGAAAAGAATTTTAAGAACCATTATGCAGAAATGCAGTCTGATATGGTTCCTTTACTTGCATACTGAGACTTCAACCTCAGAAGTTATGGGTTATGTCAGGTTCTAATATGTACTTTTCTGTCAGAATAGAAGATCTTTGAGCTGTGAAAAAAAAGTAAAAAGGAAAATTAACAGTGATAGTGTATTTTCCCTCATCAAAAGAGGAAACGTTAGTAAAAATTATTTATGTCAAGTCTCCATTATTGCTAATATCTAATAATTACTACATTTGTCAACCATTTCTGCATCAGAAAACTCCTTAGCTGGATAAAACAATACCAAATGTCCAAAATTCCATTCTGCTAGGTTTAGCATCTGTGTTCATTCTAGACATTTGGTCATGGGCATGGCTTGTTTAGAGAAGAGCTTTCCTTCCAAATACAACAAGTGAGGAATGAGATGGTAAACCATGAAGTATCACTGGTTTTGGCTTGAAAGACTGTGGAATGCTAAATTTAATTTAATTGCTCATTGTTGGCTCATGACAAAATATTTGGCACAATCCCTGTTTGTTACCCACACCATTCTTTCTGTAAAACTCTTGAGACTTGCATCCTTAATTACCCAGTTTGTTGTCATGTTGATTTTGTTGATAAAGCATGGGCTTTTCTTTTACACAGGCTTTCCAGGAAGAAATTTCACTGAACAACAACAAAATTGAGCTGATAATTGTGCAAGGTGAGCAACTCATTGAGAAAAGTGAGCCCCTGGATGCAGCTGTCATTGAAGAAGAACTAGATGAGCTGCGCCGCTACTGTCAAGAGGTCTTTGGACGTGTGGAACGCTATCACAAGAAACTGATCCGCCTTCCTGTGTGTATATTTACATACATATTTATTTGTTTGGTTTGTTGCCATTTTACAAATGTGCAACTGAGGAGAGAGGAAGATGTTGAAATGAAACTTACATAATTTTCCGAAAATCCTGTGGTTAAATCTTGTTACAACCCTGACCATCTGCCTCCCTTCATTACGTGCTATTTGTGTCCTGTTCAGGGAGCAGACTCACAAGATCTGGAATTTCTGTAAATCATCATGAAAATCCATGCAAATTGGAGATTTATAAAACTTTATTCATAGGGGTAGCACTGTGGTACTAGTCATAAGAAAATCTCCCTGCACTGTCAGATAGTTTGATTAGTAGCTTAGTGAGGTTTTTTTTTTAAAAAAAAAAAAGATAAAATGATTCTCTCCATCAGAAGAGACAAATTTGTCTCCAGAACTGAATATTTTTTTCAGATGTAGAGATCTCTGAAACTCCTGAGCCTGTGTAACACTCAAAGAAAACACCCTCAAAATTATCTCTGGTAGGCATTATAAAAGACTAAGCTGAAAAAGTGGGAGGAAAGCAATTTTTATTAGCTCAAGTCCTGCTAAATGAAAGGAACAAAATCCAGGGATTTCAAAATATGAAATAACAGTGAGAGCAATGCTCATTATAAAGATCACTTATTCTTTCTATTAATTAATTCCAGGGGTTTTCCTGGCTTGATATTTGCATTGCGGTAACGTCAGTAAAAGTTTGGAGGTATTTACCTTATGTGAGGCTTTATGGTACCTTAATTAAAATGAACTGGCACTTTGTTCTTCTTTGTTGGTTTTTTTATTTAGTACATCTTGAAAATAATGAAGGGAAAGTGCAAAAGAATGCAAAATGAAAACCCCACCCGTGCGACTGTCACCTAATGCTACTTTATTTCACTGACCCATGCAGTGCCTCTGCACGTTTCATTGATCACTTGTGTTTGCATTATGCTTCTAGCTGACAGATGACGAGCATGACCTCTCTGACAGAGAGGTGGATCTGGATGAATCAGCAGATCTCTCTGACATACGCTGGCATGACAAATCTGCGGACAGCGTTCTCTCCCCGCACCCCTCTTCCAACCTTTCGCTGCCTCTTTCCCAGCCGCTGAGGAGTGAGCGATCGGGGCGAGATACCCCTGCCAGCGTGGACTCCATTCCCCTGGAGTGGGATCATGACTATGACCTTAGCAGGGACCTGGAGACAGCGGTTTCACAGGCGCTGCACTCTGAAGAAGATGGAGGACAAGAAAAGGACTTCTACCTGAGAGGAGCAGCTGGTATAGCAGGTATGGTTGCAAACTGTGTGCTCTGTTTTCTCAAATAAAAATTAGCAAATGCTTCATGTGTGATTGTGTGGCCAAGATTCTCATGGAAAAGTACTTTAAATAGTCCCTGATTACTTTAAATACTGTTTGTTAAGTGATCTCAGTGGCCCTCTGGCCTTAGACACAGTGGTGGTGATTCCTGTATGACGACAGCCTTGGAAAATGGCAGAGGCTTGATATGTACCTGATATGGCAGGAATTTGGCTGTGTATCTATGCTTGAGGCCTGCCAGATGGGATATATCATCTGTAACAGCCCTGCATCCTAAGTTATTCTGACTAGGAGAAACTACACTGGATATGGCAAAAAGTGCAGAACAAATTATGAAGAAATGCTGTGGGAGGGTCCCACAGACAAAATCATAAAGTGTTTAAGTAAATCCTAACTCAGTCCTTACCCAGGCAAGACTCCAGCAACTGAGTGTTTAGTCTGAGGTGGGGTCTTGGGTCTTGCTCTCCAGTGAAGTTAGAAATCGTTTCTACGTGTCTGTGCTTTGTGTAATAAAGCTTAACAAGTGAAAGTGCCCAAATGGAGCTAGTTGTGGGGTAAGACATACCAGTGTATTTTACCCTGATCTTGTGGCTGTCTTTTGCTTTCCAGGTCTTTGCTCTGAAAAGAGTCAGGTTTGCCTGGATATTAAGAGACTTTGTAGCAGCCTGCCTGTGTTTCAGTCTTCATCTTTTTCCTTCTCCAGAGAGAATGTTTGCTATTGGAACCATTTATATAATCCATCCCATGAAAAGGACTCCTGCTGTAAGGAGACAGCCATTGCTGAGCCATCAATTCAGATTGTGCTTTTATTTTTTCAGATGTAGAGATCCCTGAAACTGTTGAGGCCTATGTAACACTCACAGAAAACGCCCTCAAAAATATCTCTGGTAGGCATCATAAAAGACTAAGCATAGCCAGATGCAAATACCATGGTGCTCAAGCATAACTTCTTTCTCTTCTCTTAGCATCTGCTATCTTTTCAAAACTTACAAGATAAATATTTCTTACATGACAGCTCTAGCATCTTAACTTAGAACTATCCTTCTGCTTTACTACTGTGCTTAAAGGTATCATTAGGGGCATGGTTGAAACGATGTTTGAAGTATTAGCCCTCCCTCCTTGGCTACTAGACTGAACTGATCTGATTGGTCTTTTTTCTCTGGTGTCCCTTAGCTGGACTTAACACATTGTTACATCTTAAGGCAGAAGGAAAAAGTATAGAGCAATACCTAATCTTTCAGGGTTGCTTTTATTTTGTTTAACACAGCTGCACCTTGGATTATCATGCAGATACAAACTTCTAGCTTAGTTGTTGTTTCATGTGATAAAAATGTCAAGTTGAGGTACTGTCTTTATCTTAGTCTTATACACTGGAAAATTATTTTCTTTTCTCATTACATTTTCACAGAAGATTAAACCTACGGTTTCATTTTTTAGATGTCTCTCTCAGAGGAATTAGATGCATTTACAAATACCTTTTCTCATGATCTCAAAGTTTTCCTTTTTTTAAATGATTACTTCATTGCAAATATGAAACGGCAAACATTAAAAATCTTAGTGTCTGTGACAGAAGCCTCAGGTTCACTGTCCATTTTTCTTTATTACCCAAATTAGTGAAATAATAATATAATTGATTAAGAGTATGAGTAATAGCAGCACTTACAGAAAAAAAAGTGTTTCGTTTTCTGACCTCTGAAAATTTTGAAAATAATGAACAAAAAGCAATATTGAGCACTTTGTCTTGTCCATTTGGGGTGAGGCAGTGTTTTATGTGAAAATGGATTAATCATCCAAGAGGTTCCATTTTCTGTAATTAGAAGGACAGAAGGCTCTCCTTCTCTATTCATGTTTTTAATTGTGTCTTTATGAATAAATTCAAACTGTCTTTGTAAACAGGTGGAAATCAGGCTCAGTAATAGAATATGAATAAGGAGGATCTCATGTAGTCCTCTAGGCTTGCAGCCTGCTTCACATTTGAATTGTCTGTAGCTAATTCATATCACAGAATTCAGTTGACCTCCATAAGGAGAATAAAAGCTAGTCCTGGTTCAAAAATATTGGTATAGGTTCCCAGCAGCTTGAATGAATAACAGCATCTTGCAGATAAGTTAAGCATGATGTTTGTCAAGTACCTAATTGGACCAAATCAGTCATGGACTGTTTGGTGGGGGCCTCCAAGATGTCCAGTCATCTATGGATTTTGACAGTATAACGGTATCACTTAGCATGTCTTTACAATTGTATGCAAATAGGATCCTTTCACAGAGATTGAAACTCTACTGTTTTTTTAGTGGGAGAAATAATACAAAGAGAAATAAAGATATAAAATTCTCACATGTAATTAGACCATGCAAATGGATATTTGTGTTACAATGTTTTATTTGACAGTGTTTGTGAAAGGGAGCAAGATGTTTTCCAAGTCAGTGTGGTTAGAGTACGCTTTGCTGAGAACTTTCTCTTTAAAAAAAGGTGAGGCATTCAATGTGGGGAAAAAGTCACTTTGGAATAATTTGCAAGCATACTTTAAACTGTGGACTCTTCTATAGTATGCTTATGACACGCTTGTTCATTTGGTGTCACCTTTGAAGGTTGCTAACACCCTCACTATCACTTAGCTTTGACATTGTACCGCCCATGCTGCTGCTGTCACATTTCTCCTTTACTGTCTAATCTAAATAGTATTTCTAATATCTATTCTGCCTGGGCAAGATTAAAAAACTTTGGAAAAATTAGGGTGACAGTCACTCTTTTTTGGTTTTGATGCAGGTGAACCAGGTGCCCTGGAAGCACGTATCCGACAGCTGGACAAGGCCTTGGACACCAGTCGTTTCCAAATACAGCAAACAGAAAACATCATCCGCAGCAAAACACCTACAGGCCCAGAACTGGATTCCACTTACAAAGGATATGTGCGTGTGTTTTGGAGCACAAGTCAAATATGCACTTAGCTTTGCCATTGAAGGAAATAGAGCTGTTTCAACAAAGGAGTTATCTGTAACTGCTTCTCAGACTTACTCATATGGTTACTACCCTTAACTGCATGCTATTGATGTTTATGTTATTAGTGTGTTTACAATAGCATGAGATTAGAGGAACATGACTCTAAGGAATTTATTTTCCTATGACATTTTTGCAGATGTCTGAAAGTACTTTCTCACACGTGCTTTTTTTTCCATCTAATGATGGTATCCTTGTTTGAAATTCCTCTGCTTTTAAAAGCAGGTTTTATAGCTTCAGGCACAGTATTCATCTTGCTAATCAATTATAAACATGCATCATATAAGCAAGGTTGCATATATGGAATCTCTGATTAAAAAGCTTTCTTAGAGAGGTTTTCTGGAAGATAAATCTCTCTCTAAGTCACTCAGTTTTATTACAGACAGAATTTAAAATTCACCTGCTTGGATGCATAGTAATATTTCCATATTTAGGTTAAGTTTCTTTATCTCATCTTCTAGTGTGTTTGCCACCGTGTCTTAATATTTAGAAAAGATGGCACCTAAAGTCTTCTAGAACGATTTGTCATAGTGTCACTAAGTTATTTCTGTTTAAACTTATGCTTTAAGCCTTTATCACCTCCGTATACTTTTTTTTTTTTTTTGTAGTATCAGCACAGATTGTTAAAATATTAGATTTTTTTCTTCACACCTATACTTACTTTCGGGAATTTCTGGAAGTTGCATTGTAATTTGCGTTGTCCATACAGTTAGTCCTGTATAGTGCATATTGAAAAAGGGCGTTTTGTTTGTTAACACAGATGAAACTGCTAGGTGAATGCAGTGGAAGCATAGACTCAGTAAGAAGGCTTGGATATAAACTGAAGGAGGAAGAAGAAAAATTCTCAGGACTTATTAACATGAACAGTACTGAAACACAAACAGCTGGTAAGTAATGTGACTCATTTGATGAAAAACAATTATCAAAAGTAGCAAACCTGCAAAGCTTTTCTTGCATAAACACTTGGTATTATTTACTGATATATATATTTACATGACTGTCTGTTACCATGTTCTGTTTAACATCTTTTAATAGGCATAGTGAGGAATAGTAGTATTCCTTATGTATGCCCTATAAAGAGTTTAGGCATACAAGTGCATTTTAACAACTCCTTCATATCATGAGGCACAACCCTAAGCTTTTCAGAAAGGCCTGGTAGATGCAATAGGGTTTTGTTGTAAGATTTCCAATGAAAACGGTTGCTTATATTGCTGTACAAAACACCTAAGTCAGCGTTTGTTTCTTCTAATACTAGCTTTCACCTCTAAGATTATCTGTCTACAGTTAAGAAATGTATTTACACCTGATAGAAGTATTCACCTAGCTAATTTTAAGCATCAGCTGTAGAACAAGAGGTATTGTATTGTAAAAACATGGATTTATTCCAGAGACTGTAAAATAAGTCCCTTTTATTTTGGTGTGGGTATTTTATTTTTAAATTTTAAGTTGATGGAATGATACAACTTGTCCTTCTGCCATAGCATTTCAAGATAACTCACAAGAAGAACTAGCCCCTGATTTATTTCTTTTTAGTGCAGGTGTTTATCCAATGCATAAGTAGTAGCTTAGGCAAATGTAGTGAGGTGTGAACATTAAATTGTGACATGCACAAATACCAAGTAAAATAATAAATATGTGGTTAGTTAGATATATACAGATTTCTTGTCTGGTTTGCATTTATGGTAATTTATGATGTCTTTTTTTGCCAGCATAACCTGTTTTACAGACTTGCATGTATCAATTCTGTTCATAGAAGTCTAACATTAGAAAGCAATAAAATTGCCTGCTGACTGTAATCATCCAGGTTCTTCATTCTTTCTCTCCAACATCACTTTCTTCATTCTGACTTAGCTTTTAATGTGGTTAGAGTTTGTGGCTTAGGGTTTCTATGGAGCATTGTTTTTGTGCGGAACAGTATTCAACTCATGCAATTGTGTGTGTCTAGCTAGTGGGTTTTTTGGCTTTTGTTGAAATTTGTGTTTGTAATTCCAGGTGTAATTGAAAGATGGGAATTAATCCAGGCTCAAGCTCTAAGCAAAGAGCTGAGGATGAAGCAGAACCTTCAGCAATGGCAGCAGTTCAACTCTGACCTTAATAGCATCTGGGCTTGGCTGGGAGAAACTGAAGAGGAACTGGAGAAGCTGCACCGCCTTGATCTCAGCACTGACATACAAACTATTGAGCTCAGAATTAAAAAACTGAAAGTGAGTTTTATTTCTGTTTTCCATGAGTTACCTTGTAAAACTGAGTGCAGCAGGTATGTTGAAGAGGTTGCCAATAATTGCAGCTGGTTTGCTCCACATGGCAGGATGCTGCTGATAAATAAAGTAACAGGGGAAGTGATTTTCTGAATCGCCTTTTGGCAGGAAAATGTACCACTGGCAATCCAAGTGAAGTTTTAGAATAGTAATCCTGTGGTGATTTTGTAATTCTGGAATGTACAGATAATTCCTGATGTCACCCAAAGTGATGACATTAAAAAAAAGTGCCAAGTTAAATCAATTTTCTTCTACTCCAGTTGGTAAGAAAATAGATACTTCAAAAGAAATGCCTCACTGAGACATTCTACCTGGGAGGAGGAGAAAGTGTCCAAAGGTGTTGTAACCTACCCAGTGTCACCACTGGGAAAGATTTGATACCACTTTGCAGCATTCCTTTTCTTCTTGTGTCTCATCTCAGGTGCATCAAGAGCTGAATGTTACCTCTGTCATCTCTCTTGTATATTTTACAACTGTAACGATCTGCAAATGTGGTGGTCCACAGCTTCACATTCACTTACTAGTATCTTATAAGCTTGGGCACAAAAAATGGCACCCAGTGTCAAAATGCACTGTGCTTCATGCCAGGGATGAGGTGAACAGATAGTAAAGATTGTTTCTGGCAGTGAAGAAGAGTGTTTCTGAAGCATATTGATGCTGATCTGCAATCCAAATATAGCTGCTAGAAGTACTACAAAGGTTACTGTGACACTGTGCTTTTAAGTAAATGCTGTAAAGTAGGTGAAAAAAGAGGCATTTCATATGAATTCTGTTCTTATCTCAGCCTCTCTTTGAAAGCCCATTAGTAACCTCCAAACCAAAAGAGGTGGTGTTTCTTTCCTGGCTTCCAATGTAAACAAATCAGAGTTTTTATACAAGTTGTGCTTCTATAAATTGAAGTTCTTTATACTCTTTGTATGTTTTCGTTTCTCTCGGTAAAAGCTTTTATTTTAAAATACTGTTGACAGTAGTTTCCACTTGAAAATATGTTGTGTTTTATGTTTATCAGCAAAACTGAGAAGCGAGGGCAAAAGTTTTATTGTGAACTAAAATACAGTTGTCCTACATCTTTAAATTTTGTTGGACCTACTCTGTCTTTAAAATATCTGAAACATGAGCCAGAACTTTAAAATTCAACTATGACTTCAGGCTTTTAAGACTTTACAAGATAATTGACTTGGTCTTGTTTATGCTGACAGTAAAATTTTATTAGATGTTAAAGAGTGAACATTTGCAGTCACAGAGTGAGTACAGAAATCTCATATCCAGACTAAAAGGATTGTTACACTATCCTACCTTTCTGCAGCTGCTGATGGCAAATCATTGCAGTCTTATGGTGCCTTCTCTACTTGTTTTTTCCGAAAGTCGCGTTTCACCAATTTCCATTCTTTCTTCCCTTTTGTCTTATCATCAAGGAGCTGCAGAAAGCAATTGATAACCGCAAAGCAATCATCTTATCCATCAATCTGTGCAGCTCAGAGTTCACTCAGTCTGACAGCGAGGAGAGCAAGAAGCTCCAGGAGCGCCTGTCCCAGATGAACGTGCGCTGGGAGCACGTGTGCAGTATGATCGAAGAGTGGCGCAGCTCATTGCAGGATGCATTAATACAGTGCCAGGTCTGTATTGTGCCTATTTCCATTTGTCAGCATCCCACGTATTGAAATATAAACGACTTAGTTATCTGGTGTGCTCACGCTCAGTCTGAAACTTGCCCATGAAAGCCAAAATACAGCTTTGGCGTATATTTTTCTCAACACCTTTGCTATCTAAAACATGTATTTCCAGCTCAGTAGTTCCTCAGTTTGTCATCTCTGGAATAGCATTCTAATACGCTATTGTACTCTTCTTGAAAGTTTTTTTAATTAGTTAGAAGGACCTATCAGAGGATAAATTAAAACCCTGAATCTGACTGGAATATTTTGCTACCCTATTAAATTCATCATTCATCACTTGCAGGATTTCCATGAATTGAGCCATAGTTTGCTGCTTTGGTTGGAGAATAT
Organism: Climacteris rufus; assembly: GCA_013398175.1. Classification (NCBI taxonomy): domain Eukaryota; kingdom Metazoa; phylum Chordata; class Aves; order Passeriformes; family Climacteridae; genus Climacteris; species Climacteris rufus. The sequence continues at coordinate 267,543 of VZRZ01006020.1, read as the reverse complement.
TGACAGAAGAAAAAATGAGATTGTGCCCATCAATCCCAACCTGGACTCAGAAACACTGCAGGATCATCACAGACTTCTGATGGTATGACTATAATCACCCTTTTTTCTCCCAAAACACATCACAGGAAAAACATCCAGTCACATTTCTCTTTCTCTTGAGGCTTAGCACTGTACATTGCACGCTAACACAGAGCTGTGGGACCAGTGTCAGTGAATGACTTTACTTTGGTAGGGAACACCTTTTGCTTCCATTGGTAGCACAACTCATGATTTTAAATCTCAGGCAACCACTAGCCTGCTGTATATCTTCGTGTCAGATTAGAAAATTGTATTGCTTCTCTTTGCTTTCCATTTCATTAATTTCAAGTGATCAGTTTTGTGAGTTCTAGCTTTTTTCCTTTTTTTTTAAACTGCTATTAAAAAAAATTGATGCTTTCCTTGGCAACAGCAAATCAGACGTGAACTGCTGGAGTCTCAGTTGAAGGTGGCATCACTGCAAGATATGTCTTGCCAATTGCTAGTCAATGCTGAAGGCAAGGATTGTCTCGAAGCCAAAGAAAAGGTACATGTCATTGGAAACAGACTGAAGCTCCTCTTGAAAGAGGTCACACGTCATATTAAAGACCTAGAGAAAATTCTAGACATTTCAAGTAGCCAACTGGTAAGTCATGTCTTTTTATTCCTTTCTGTTTGTTGAGTACATTTCCCACTGTTTTGACTCTGGTTTTCTGATCAATGCTATTGGCTGCTCTGTTTCTGTGGTTTCCAGTGCTTATCAGGATGGAACATGTAATCTTGAATATCACAAAGTAATCTAAAACTTAATAATGTAAATATCTCTTGTGATATTGTGGGGTTTTTCAATTCAGTAATTTTTTCTATTTGGCAATGCAGTAATTATTGAACATCTTGGCTTGTTTACCCTGCTATTACTAAATCAGCCAACTGGCAAAGTAATATGAGATAATTATTCTAGTTGCAGTACTAAAAATTATTGTATGTCGTTTGTCACTGGAAAGGAAGTTAATGCTCACTCTGTTAAAGAGAGAAAAAAAAGGCATTAAATAAATCCTGTAATAGGGTAAGGAGTCTCTCAGATGTGCCTCCTAAGCTTTGAGCTATAGTCCAAATCTTTTTAAATTGTCGTGTATCTCAGGGTGTTTGAGAGGGAGTTGCACATACATCTTTGCCAGCAGCGACAGATATAAAGTAAAGATGTCAAAGTTCTCCTTTAGTTAACTTTTTTTAAAAGTCTTGGATTAGCAGAGTGCACAGAGCACAACAACTCAGCTCCTCCCTGTTTCTAGTGTATTTCTGTTTAATTGAAATCTTGGTAGTACCAACCTCTTCTTGTAATTAGCAGCCAGTAGAGGACAACTGGTTTTTCCCGTGTATTGACTTCATTGGAAAATGTGTCACCTAAAAAAATGAAGTTTTAACTACTGTTTGCTTTTCTTTTTCTTCAGGACTGACAGAGAAAACATGTAATGTCTTAGTCTTTTAAAATTGGTAACAAAATTTAGCTGCTTTATTTTATTTGCCTTGGAAATAACTCTACTGGGATTTCACTCAGGGTAATTTTTTTAGTTTGCTTACCTGTACAGCTAGTTGCTGTATTTCTGAGCTCCATTCCTTCTGAACTTTAGGAATTGTCCTCATGGTCTTCTGATGAATTAGACACATCAGGCTCGGTGAGTCCTGTGTCTGGAAGAAGCACTCCAAGCAGACAGAGAACGGTAATTTCATCTCATATTTTCTTCCGCCTCCTGGGTGGCAGCTCTAGGTTTCTACAGCAGTTCTAGCCAGCTGGAAGTCACCCCTTCTCACTTGTTAGGAAAGGAAATGGCATAAACCAAAACCAAAACACAGCTGCTTTCCCCAACCCTGCTGCATATCCCATCCTGCATGAAATCAGAAGTGGTAAATACTATCTGAAACCAGGGCTGTCAGTGTGGTTGGTTTACCATGGTATGGCATGTCGTGTCTCTTGTATTTTGCTCTAGTGATGGCAGCACCCCAAAGTCTGGTCTTGTCTGGTATAATCAGTCCTCCATTTCTGTTTGGCCTTCTCTTCAGAGCTGCTTCATCAAGAATCTCAATAAGCTTTTTTGTCATTTTTGATGCAGGTTGCAGATGGTCTTATTGAGACTTTGGATGAATGGCTAAGTAGAGCTGAAGGGCATAAAACATTATTCAAACCACCTAGCTGTGCAGGACCTAATCAATGGCTCTGATGGCAACTCTGGAGTTGTCCATTTACATCGCTGGCACAAAATTCAAGAAATATAGCAATACATGCCTAGTACTTAACACTTCCATACTCTGAGCCCAAATTGGAACTGCGATTATTTTGTCTTTTTCTGCAATTCTATTGGTTGATTAATTTGCTTTTTTCCTTAGTTCTTAAAACAATCAGATTGGTTTGGTTTGATTTTTTTTGTTTTGTTTTTCCATTTGCACTTTTTTGTAAAGCTTCTGAGTTCTGTCTTGATAAATGTATGGCTCTTGAAATGGATTTATTTTTTAAATTTTTGTTTGCATTCACTAGTTTCCTTTGAGATGCTAGTATGAGAATGTAAAGGAATACTGGCTTTTCAAAATGAGAAAGAATATAAACCTTAGCATTTTATTTCAGAGGTCAATGCTTTTGTCTTTTAAATTTAAACCTAAATAATTGATAATAAGTCTGATATCATAGATGTAACTGAAGGTTGCCTGACCATTACAGGAAATGGAGAAATATTTTACCATAAAATCTTTGTCTAAAGAGTATGTAGAATTATAATAGGTTTCATCTTAATATTTTATAAGGATTTGTCAATCTCTATTTTTTTATCATTCACATGCGTGACTACTTTTTCACTTTTTTGTCCATAATATGTAGCTAAGTTGTATGATTCCTTGGGTCCTGTTTTTAAACTTTGCGTTCTGCACTCACAATTTTGAAGACTGAAGTGATATTGTTTAGAATTTAAGTTCCAAATATACTGATGCTAAAGAAATAGATGCTAACACAACAAATACAATCTGAATTATAAATATCTAACTGCATTAAATATTCCAGCAAATAGCTGTGAGTGCAGGAATACACCTACAGTTATTTGGCCTTCAAAATTGTGGAGTGAAGGAGAGGCCAGACTTGCCAAAGGGGGCCTTTAAACCTCTTTTTCTTGAGAATATTAATTTTTTTGCATGTGCATTTTGAAATCTACGTATTTTCCCATGTTCAACTTAGTAAGATTGTATCTATTTCATATTAAAAATTATTTGAGCTAAATTTCTAGACTTTTTTCTAAACTCAAAGCTACTGTTCATAATCATATGTCTAAACTGTTATTTTTGAGTTCACTATGTACATTCCAATAATTTTAATACTCAGCTAGGTGCAAAGAAAAGCCAGTTTCCTTGGTTCATGGGTATTGGTCACTTCATTCGATTTATTTTTCTTTTTATGTTTCCTTTGCTGCACTTTTAATTTAGTTTCATCAGTAGCTTGTCTTTATTTGCCTGGACTGAACATTCTTCTTTCTTTACCCCCTGTTCATTGCAAACAGCCACGGGGCAAATGTAGTCTCTCACAGCCTGGACCCTCTGTCAGCAGTCCACATAGCAGGTACCTTATTCTCCTGGTTTCCGCACTCTGTTCTAGAACACCAAGAGGATGATAGAAATTGGCCGTGATTCCTGTCAGTCCGCTCTGACTCCATCAGGTGGTCAGGACTTACACAAGTGAAAACTTCCCTTTTGCAAATTGTTTGGCAAAAGGGGCATTCAGTTACTTCAAATTCTTTGTTAAATAGAAATGCAAGCTAATCCTTGGACATCTTCAGCCTTTGCTTCACAGAAATCCCATGTAATCAACATTTATTTTTCATATGCCTGATCAGGGTGTCTGTTTACACTCATGATATTGAATGATTATTTTATTTTATTTTGGTGTGGTTTAACAGGAATGATAGTAGGTTCCTGGAAGACACTTTCTATCATCCTCTTTACCTCTAGATATTAAATTAAGTCAGGTAATAGGCCAATACCATATTCTAGAATTCACAAAACCCACAGATCTGGATGAGACATACTAACATCCTTTTCTTTCTTTCGTTCTTTCTTTCTTGCTTTTTTTTTTTCTTTATTCTCTGAAACGTTTTGTTCAGTTTGTGGGTTTTCAATACTTTAGACTCAAAACTTAAAGTCAGAATTTGAGGGTATTGAGACTTGGGATCACTTTCTCTCCCCTCCTCAGACGACTGCAATATAACATGCTAACATTACCATGGCTCGCCCAGTGCTCACATCCCTGTGTTGCTCCGGGAGCAGCACTGCCCCATCTCTGTCTGACCAGTAGAGAGCAGGCTTGCAGCTACAGCTTCTTGCTTTCCACAGTGTCTCCAGCAACCCGTCATCTCTGCAGCTAACAGTGCTTCTGCATTCTTGTTGTTGTCAGCGTGATGTGTGTATCTTCACTCTTTCACTGATCACTTTACTAGCCTCTGCAATTATGAAGTTAAAAAAAAGCAAATGAGCAAGCCAATGTGTGTAAAGAGGACATCTTTTGCTATTTCAGCATCTTATGCATTGCCGAAATAATCAGAAAATGTGATTAAGACATATTTGTTCTTAGTAAATCTGATAATAAATCTCATTTAACATAAATCTCATTTATTCTCTGCATATCAAAAATTAACTAATTTGTTTTTAGAATAACTCCTGTTAGTCAAAGATTTTATGTTGGAAAGAAGGAAACACTAGATTTCATAGAGTGAGTGAGCAATAAACAAGCAGACAAAAAATACTTTGAGTAGGTTTTTTTTATGAGCAAAATCAAGACTTTATTCAGCAAAATTATTCTCATTATAAATGGAGTAAAGACTAAAACTACTTACTATGTAGATATTTACATAAACACTTCTTTAAAAATTTTGCTTTACATGTGTAGTTAGGGACTGTGAGTAAAGTGGCACAGTTGCAAAAACATGTAACAGATAGAACAGGTAAAGTATCTTTTTCGGCTTTCACAGGCACCAAGAAGCTGCCTATTTTTAAGGATTTTTTTTTCTTTGAAACAAAAGGAAACCACATAGAAAGTAAGGGACATATGTAAACTCCAGCTTTCTGTCTGATAGAGAAAGAGAACCAGTTATTCAGCTCTGGTCTGCTATGAAGCTTGGCATTTTGTTTCTTGTAGAAATGAGAACAGGGGAGGAAAGGGGCTTTACTTTGCAGCCACTAACAGTAAGGAGGAGGGGACCGTGTCTCTGACAGATCAGCATGCTTGCACTAGCACCATTGTACTCAAGAAACACCTTGTGTGCGCTTTTCCACTCTCCTGTCAAACCACTTCTGTCAGCCTTTTGAGGTTTCTGGTTGTAGGTGTGAGCCACTGGCTCGAAGAGCAGCTCACAGTGCTTTGCAGCTTTGAGATCAGCCTCTGTTCTAGCAGTGGCATTGGTGCGGCACCTCTCAGATCCAGTCTTTCCACCACTGTTTATTAACACATCTTGTAGCAGCACAACACAATGTTCAATTTGTCATTCAGACAAGCATGGAATATGAATGAGTCACTGCTGAATAGAAAACTTAATCAAACGCACAAGCCAGACAGGTTGTGGTTGATGTGTAATGTGGCTTTAACTGATAATGCGGTACAAGCTGTCACTGTGTTCTTTAATATTTTGACATGCCTCTGATCAGAGTACTTTGTGTTTGATCTTGCACTGGATCAGCAAACCCTGTTAGAGTTTAGTATAAAGGAGTAATAAAGTCAGTCCTAAAAGGTTTATCACACAAGAAGTTATGAAGGAAAGTTCATTTAAAAAGTTATAGGCCATTTTTGTATAACAAGTGTGATAGCACTTTGCCTTCTCCATTATCATAGCAAAAACACAAGCATATATAGTGTGATGCTAAGCAAGGTACAGGCTTAAACTAGAAATTAAATTGTGGATTTAACCGAAGTCTCATCTCCAAGCAGTATTAGTAATTGTGTGCTAGGTGGGAAAGCAAATTGAAAAAGCAGTTCCTCTTTCTTCATCAGTTTAATAGAGCTGTCATAAGTGCACACCTGGATCTGTGCCTGTGAAGTTTTTGAAGTGATTAAAATGTTAAAAGATCAAAATAGTGGTTCAGTTTGCTCAGGGCTGTTTACATTGTCTCTCTTGAGCAGCTCTATTCAAGTCGTGGTGCCATAGTGCCAACCTCCATCTCCTGTTCTCCCCAAGCCTCCCCTTATGACTAGTGGATCTTTAAAAGGTCACTTGCTGTTCAAGGAGCAGACCAAACCACATCACTCTCTGTACCTTTGCCCACAAAATGGTATTCATTGCCACACAGTAGGTCAAATATGAGGTTTGGGCTTGGCTTGCCATGGTTCTTTTCCCCAGTCATCTCCCTCACTCTCACATAGAGCTTGTTCCTTAAACTTCATATGTGACTGCCTTTGAAAGGGAAGTTTCCATCTTCTTTACAGGGTAAACCAAATCTGAGCTTGGGGTGATGTGATGCTGAGATCTAGGGAGACACTCGAAGTTCTGAAGTCAGAATGCAGCAAATTAAGGCTGCTCCTAGAGAGTCTCTTAGGTCTTTAGGAGGAGTCATTGCCTGCTCCTCTTCTAGACAGATCATCACACCTTCTCCTTCATAACTTTGTGAAACTCCCATCTTAAAAAATTAAAGTCCATGGGAACAAAAGGTTTATTAGAAGGTTGCTGTCAAATTTAATTTCTCTGGTTATCTGGACTGTATCTATGGCTAGATGTAGTAGATTGGTTTTGTGCCGATGTTAGCCCTTCCTTTCCTTTAAGAATAGTTCACCCTTCTTTCTGTCTGTTCTGTTCTGTTGTATAAAGGATAGTTTTAGTATCTTTCATGTTTTGTGGTGGTAAGCTCAGCTCTTCATAAGAGAAATTATTTTTTTTTTTTTTTTGCACCTTTAATCTTGTGTAAGTTTGAATTTATCTTCCAGAAGTATGTTAACAAAAATGATAAAAATTATACGAACTGCTCTGGTGAGATCTGATTAGGCCCTTATAGAACATCATTAAAACAACCCCTCTTTTCTTCTGCAAAACTTGAACTGAAATATATTTTAAAATTTCCTTTGTGCCTTTTCATAGCTATTCAAAAACCACTTTATTGATTTGTGACTATCCTATGTTAATCAGCTCTAGCTTCTCCTCATGATCCTTAGAGTAAGAACTTCCAAATTTATAGCAGAAATTTTTATTGCTGCCTTACGTACTATAACCTTATATTCCATGAGCTACTTCTCAAACCTATTGGATTCACCCACTATTTTTCGGTGCAAGAAGACAATCCTATTTGGTATTTGCAAAGACCTTCATCATCTGTCATCATACAGATGGAATTTACTATTCTTATATTTTGTGGAATAGTCTTTTCATTAAGATATTAAATTAAGACCCATTCTTAATTAACTCCAGTAAATAACATCCTACTAACCCAGCAGTGCCTCTATATAAGAGAAATTATTGTCTGCATTTACTCACTTACCATTAAACTCACTTACCATTAAACTCATTTTATTTATTCCTATCAGCATCACTTGAAGGATAAATTCCTTTCAGTTTTCAGATGCTTACTGCAATACAGATGGGTTACATCAACCATATTTTCCTTGGGAAAAAAAAAATAGCAATCATCTTTAAAAGAAGGTTCTCCTTTGAGCTGAAATTACAGTTCACTTTGACCATCCTATCTATAGCCTGATAAATTAGCTTCTCCTCTCTTGAACTGCTTAGAGAATAGTTCCAATATCACTGACATTACAAACTCTCAAAGTAAGGTTAACAGTTGCTTGCACTTAGGTTAATACCTAAGATTTCTTGCCATGAAGAAGGTTACTGTTGGCCAGGTCTGCAGCTGTGCTTCCCTTTTTCATCTACTTAGTAGGAGTTGTGTAGTGGAGTGAGTAGCAGATGGCCTTACCTCTTTCCCTCCTCACTGTGTGACAAATGGTGGAGCAGTTAGAAGAGAGACAGCTAAAGAGGCAAGCTCAAGGAAAAGAAATTACATTTTTCTCCAAAGTGGCACACAGTACTTCAGCTTTCCCTTGTCCTTCCAGACTAAATAGGAGTTCTTACCTTCAGAATAGTGAGCCTTTTTTTATTAACAATGTGTATTTTTAACCATCTGTCCTTACTAAATCCATTAAACACTCTAAGCTGACCCATACCATTTTTCAGCCAATTATGTAGATTGCAGAGGCGTACCTGCAATAAACACAGGCAGTACAGCACTCAAACTTTTTATAACTCCTGCTCTGAAAATGTTTCTGTAACGTTTCATTATTTGCTTGTTTAATTGTTTCCATGCAGTATTATTCTTCAATACTCTACTTCACCGCATAAAAAAATGGTTTGCCATGAGTTGTTTTAATTTTTGAAAGAAAGTTCATGTTCCTTTTTGAGACCAGCCATGCAGCTTACATATACCATTTTTTCTTCTATATTTTTGGTAAAATACAAAGCAAAAAGTGCTGGTTTATACTACTAAAGACATAGGAAAAATTAAAAAAATTAGGTACTAACTTTGCCCCCTTTTGATTCCCCTTTTTTGGAAATTCCCCTTCTGACACCCAGTGTTGCCTCAGAGTTACTCTGGGGCAATGAAGAAAATTACACTTTGCTCATTATCAGCAGTTGGCAGCTGCAGAAATGTGGCCCTTTTTAGATTTGGATTAACAACATTTGTACAATGAGAACCTTGTAAATAGGTAGACTGCGCAATCAAATGCTTGGAAGGTAATTAAGCACTCCTTGTTCCCTTTGTTCCTACCTCAGTCCATTAACTTTCTGTCTTGGTATTCTCAGACAGCAGAAGTCCTGATCTAATTGAACTTTAATATGGAATGCTCTGATGCTGTTAAATGTGCCATATCGTTTCAATATCTTCTTTATAATACATGATCCTACATTATGCAATAAGCAACTTTCCATCTGGGCTACAACAGCGTGGGTTCAGACAACACGAGATCTGATGTTTTGATCATCACTGCTTCCTGGGATATTTAGTTCAAGTTAATAATTTAGCATATCGGAGTGTTTATGTATCTCTTGGTTATCTGAACCTTACCAAAGCTGTCTGGCTTTGTTGAAGTCTTCATAGTGGGGTATTACACATATATGAACAAGAATATAAAAATAATCTTAAGCATAGAAATAATTCTTTTCTGAATATGTGGGAAGGAGATGCTGCAATACGTGGCATCATTTTGAAGATGATCTGTGCTTTGCCACACAGATTCAGATTTATCAGGGAGATAGGATCAAAAGAATGAGGGAAAGTCGAGGAAACACCAAGGTACCACCAACCCCTATTTACTTTACTGGGGAGTATTTGACTTCAGCCAACAAGCCTGATTTCCCACATCTCCTTATGAGCATTTTTCTCTCTTAAACTCTAGGAAACCATAGATTTTCTGCGGCCTCAAAATCATAGCAACCATGCAAATGTATTATAGCAACACATCTAAGACAAAATTCATGACCTGATGTCCTAAAGGAAGAGTTCTTGAAGCAAGTTACTTGAAGGCTCTGAGTTCTATTTTTGGCTTGAGCTAAAATACAGTATTTTCCCATGCCATTTAATTAGCACACTGAGACCATCAGATTTAATCTTTCGTAGTCACTCTTTTCAGCTCTTGACAGTTTCAGTCAAAAAGAAAAATGTGAAATTTATGTCTTTATCCTTCATTAAAATAACAGAATGGATTTTTGTGCTTAATTTGAAGTGTCCCTTTGGAAATATTTGTTTTAGATCTCTCCTGCCTCATAGACATGTGATAGGTATATGCCATTTCAAGTCAGATCCATCCACATAAGGAAGAAAATCACTTGGAAGGTGATGGTGTCAAGTCAGTTGAGCAGATAGATTTTAACTGCTGATTCTGTGCAAGATTGAAAACACAAGTGCTTTGTAGAAAATGAGTCCCCATTACCTGCTTATTGGTGTATTGACTGAAGATGATGTAACTGAATCTCAATGCATTATACCCTCACGGATACCATATACATAAGCAAATGTAGAAACTTTTGCAAATCAAATGCAACTGGCCATTTCAAACAAGAAGGCTTCCTTCTTAGACAGCATGCATTGAACAAATATGACAGGTATGGCCCACCTTTTGTTTTTCCTTTCTCTATGGCACAGTGCTTTAAGTGGAGTGTCTTCCCCATAAATGATAAAGGGGCTGTGGGGTCACAAAGCCCCTTCTATTGTGATCATTTGGTGTTTTCCTACCCAGTCTAGAAATATGGGGTCTCTTAAGAAGGTTAGGGAAATAGCATGTTCAGTGAAAAATACCTCTGCAGTTGTCAGTCAAAGTCTGTACAAATTGTAAACCAGCCTGCAGGGGAGCTTGAGTGCCCAAGGGCAACCTGTGCTGCGGTAATGTTTTAGTGTATTCAACTGTCCATCTTCTTTTCTCAGGTCCACAAGAGGTGGCTCAGGTTCCTCCCCTTCTGAGGCTGGGCCGGCGTGGCGATGCCCGTCCTTCTTCCTCAGAGTCCTCAGAGCTGCTCTGCCCCTTCAGCTCCTCTTGCTGCTCCTGATCGGGCTGGCTTGCCTGGTGCCAATGACCGAGGAGGATTACAGCTGTGCTATGGCAAACAACTTTGCCCGCTCTTTCCACCCCATGCTCAAATACATGAATGGTCCTCCTCCATTGTGAAGGAGACCTGTGAGACAGTGGGAGACCTCGCTGGAGTGCTAGCTGGGAGCAAGATGGTTTTAGAGGTTGACAGGGTTCAGTGTGGCAGCTTTATCTGTCTGCTGTAGCCACCACTGTGCCCATACCTCTCTGCTGGCACTCAGCCCGTAATGCATGAGTGTGTCAGTATCAAACTGCACAACGTATTACCTGAGTAGCATCATTTCAATACTCACGTCCTGGGTACTAAGGAGGATGTGACATATATGAGGGAAACCTCTTCTGTACAGCTTTTGGGACATTTTAGCCACTTTATATCCAGGTCATTGCCCTGTACTATGCATAGCCAAGGACTTGATACTGTAGATCCTTTCCTGTGTGCTGCTCTAAATGACCCATTAGCCAGTCTTTGTTGAAATACCCTGTCAGTATCTACAGTATACAAAATAACTAATGCTTATGAAATTTTAGAGCATTTGTAACATACAATTTTAAAGAATCTTGTATGGCAATGTATTATTCCCTGTGGTTTCTGTTTCAGGCATGGTGTTCTAACTTTTGCTTTGGATGCACAAGGTGTAAATCTGAGAAGCACTTTTTTAAGGTTTAAAAAAATGGATGTAATAAATAAGATCGCAGAAGTTTTTATGAGGAAAAAATGTTGAATGTCAAGTTGAAAAACAAAGAACATATTTATGTATGTACAGTTTGCTAAGCCAAGTTTTGTTTGTATTGATTTCTTGGCATTTATTATAGATACCATAAAATATTTTGTCTACGTGCTTTTTAATGACAACTATGGAAACCTCTTAAGTTTAGAGTGAGATATGTATGGTCTAAAAAAAGTAGAAGACATCCATATGCTGCACTTAAAAAAAGAATTTAAAAATTCTGTAACAAATTAATGGTATTAGGTATATGTTTGAATGAGAAGATCTGGAAGACTACAACTGGTAGAATACATGGGAAAGTATCACATTAGAAGTTGTGCTAATACTGAGAGCAGTACATGGTTTGAATTAATGATTCATCACTTCAGGTTTTTCTGTTTTTCAAGCTGCTTCTTGAAGTTCATTCTAACCCATGTGTTATTTCTCTGTGTTTTTATGTATGCATTGGCAATTGGGGTTGTACTAGTCCATTCTGAAGCAGATTGTTTTCCTGGGGGTATACTGGAAACTTAATATTCTCCATAGCAGCTCAATACAAGGATAGATATTTATGTTTTACCCACAGTTATTTTAGTGGAATAGGCCCAAAACATAAGCATAAATAGCAGAAAAACAGAACCAATTGAAAACTCATAAACTTTCCAGAAATACTGCAAAAACTCGCAGTCTGCACAGTGACACTTTGCCCAGCATATCAGTCAGAACTAGACTTTGAAAGAAGATTCTTTTGAATTATCAAACAATACAGAGCATGCCTCTAAGTTACTGCTTTTTATTAAGTTTGGGGGTTTGAAGCCACGACACACACAATCTGAATTTTTCTTTTGAGTTAAATGTTTTTACTTAGAATATATTGGCTTACCTGACAGGAATAAAAAAGCCAGAAGAAAATACAGGCACATTAGTTGCTGTTATGTGGAATTACGTTTCTGGCATGTCATCTTTTGAGTTGTTATGAGGAGAGGGTGGTCAGAGGTAGAGAACCACAAGCTGAACTCCAGCATTTGGAAGAGCCGAAATAAAGCTGCCTTTTCAGATGTGTGACATTAACATTTTTGTGAAAAGGATTTTGTATGTTAACAAAATATCTTTCATGTCTGAGACCAAAGTCTGGATGGACACAAGTAGTGTGCTTTTCAAGGCTGAGTTTCCTACATTGCTGTTCAGAAATTATGCTAGGCTAGATTAGTATTCATAATCTCTGATTCTTAGTAGACAAAGGAACACACAGTTGGGCTACAAGGAAGGGCTGTTACTTGCAAAAGGCCTGACATATTACATAAATTTGACCCCTCTTTTCTGATACTGTTCTCTTTGATGACATAATTTAACCAGTGCACCTACGTGAATAATTCAGTAGTTTGCTGGACCTTGCTGTTAGTCTAGTTCTGTGCATGCTTTAGACAGCCTTTCATCAGCCAGTCCCTGGGTCTCCTGGTTAATTTTTTGTTGGGAGATATTTTTGTTTTCTTTTAAAAGAAAACACTGTAAAGGAAAAAAATACTAATCTAGGGAGAAATAAGGATCTCAGCCTGACTTTGTCTCCTGTTTTCCAGCCAGCTGCTGGTGTTCTCAAGTAGAATTTTTAACTATGAGTATAAACTTATGGAAAAATAGTGTCTTGAAAGAACCAGGCAAAAATTCACAGGTCAGACCTGTGTTCATTTCCCATGCTGTGTAAAAACTGAGAGAGGAGGCAGGAAGATTTGAAAGGAGTTGGTTAGGAGGGAGAGGGAATTACAAGGAAGAGAGGTCAGTTTGAATAATGTCAGATGCAACAAGTGCTTTATCAAAAGTGTACAGGGTAGCCCCTGGCACACTGAATTGTAACCTGAATTTTGCCGGTTATTTTGCCACTCTGTAGCCCCTAGTCCCCTTGACTGCTTGAATGCCTCCCCACTTCCCCAGCCCATTAGGAAAAACTGTCTTCTGCAGAAGGAAAGCGTAATTTCTGTGCTCAAGCTCCCAGGGCAGTTTTAGGGAGTAGTCACTAAAATGAAGTTGAGGGGAGGGAGGGCTGTAGCAATTCTTAAGTCTTGTTCGTTATGGCGATGTCCTTTTATTTTCTCTCACCTCTTGAAATGACAAAGTAAGAACTGCCAGAGAAGTGGAGATTAAACTGGTTAAATAGGCAGGGAATAAGTGATGTGAAATCACAGGAACTTTTTATAATTAATTCCTTAAGTAGAGTTAGGGCTAAGTGGGAACAGAAGTGTTAATAATTAGAGGAAGTAAAGAATGTGGAAGGTCACATCATCAAGTGTTAGTAGTCCTTTCAAATTCAGTGCATTTTTGGCTGGTGATTACCTTGCAGAGCACACATGCACTGTCTCTTTTCTGCCTTGCTGATGAACCACAGACAGTGTCCATACTATGCTTTGCTTCCTTACAGGTGTTTCAAAGTAAAGATTCTTGTGTTCATAGCTCTCCAAGCTGTAGCCATAGACCTGACTATCAATGTACTGACTATTGATGTAGAGAACTTTTTTCCTTGACCCCGAGGCATCTGCTCACACAAAGCAGTCCTCTTAGCAAACAGCAAACTCTCTACAATGTCTGTGATTAAGGCAGTCACAGATGGTGACAGACACCCATTAGAAAAATGCCACGGACAGGAAAAATGCCTGTTTGTAAATCATAAATTTCCCATACCTTCAAGGACAGAAATGTCAGTCTCTAAGCTGATGTCTCAAGGGAATTGCAGACAGTTTGCACCACCCATTTAGAGGGTCCCTTGAGTGCCGCTTTGGAGTTTTTGATACTTTCCATCTCACCTCAAAATTGACATAGGACCAGTAAAAGTGGTTTGAGCAATAGGCTCCTCCAAAAGGAATTTTCTGGCCATGAACCAATTCCATTTTAACTTCAAATGTGGTTTGAAGAACTGGAATCTTGAGCCTTGGTCTTGATCCTGAAAACCAACACAAAGAAGTCAAAATGTAAATAAGTGGTCGGACTCTTCACAAGCACTATTCCAAGAGCACCAGTGACTTGGAGCTCTACCTTGCATTGCAAATCCCCATGTGAAATCAACATACACATTTATCACCACAGCATGAACCAGATTAAATGGGGTGACTGTAGGTGGGGAGAAAACACACCCAGAAAGCTGTCAAGCATTGCAGCCAGTAGCACTAGCCTGCTTGGCATGGCTAGTGCATGAGCAGCCTGGGCATCTTTCTCATCCTGATAATGTGAAGCTGTCTACCTCTGTTTTGGGATGTTGAAACTCTCTAAAAAATGCACAAGTTAGAGTCTGAGGTGCCCTATCTTTGCTAAACCTGCAACCCAACATCTCTTTCTGAAACATGTCGCCTACTGGGGCTCTGCAAACACAAGGGGCTGATTTCTGCTAACGTGCCTTGAGCCTTGGCTGCAAGGTGTGAGGAAAGTGCAGAAGCTGCTGACCTCTGGGTCTCTGTTGAAGGCATGTGTTCAAGCACAGAGAAACTAGACTCTGCCTCTTGGGAAGCTCCCATGATTATCATGTTGTATTTTTTCCCATTTTCTACTGTAGATACATGCAGTAGCTTCTGCAGAGGTGTAATCATCCCTGCAGCCTGACATACTGTGCAACTCTGAACCTTGCTTATTGGCCTGCAGTCACCTCAGAGCTAGTGGGTGTTTAAAGGCATAGTGGAAGCTGGTTGCTCAGTGACTCCAGACTGTAATATCAAGGCACTATCTCATTATCCTTGTATTGATAATAGTGTAAAATAGCACAATTTGCCATGAACTTACTGCATCTCTCTGTGGAACTTCATTTGTGGACCATGCTTTGCAAATCTGAAGGCAGGCTGCAAAGAGATATTTAGAGATGTCTGACAGCGTTAGAAGTACAAATGATCTGCAGTTGGCAGACCTAGTGTGCCCTTACTCCTCATAGCTGTGAAGGTGATGATACCCATCACCTTTTCCCCACCCTGCTCCAGCAGCAATAACAGCTTCTTTCTGCAACACATCGATAGTTCCTCACAACTGGTTTGCTAGCCTTCCAGCCTTGCTGCAAATGCTGTGAATACCTGCAGTATTGCTCTCTCCTTCCTTAGAACTTTCTCCTACAGCTGGTTATTGAACGAGAATGAAGCTGCTGGGATTGTCTTATGAGCAGTCATCCCTGGCCCTCGGTCTTGTGTTATTTGTGGTTGAAAAATCTGTTTACAACTGATAGCATCTCTCAACATGCTCATCATCATCATCCACATCTGAGTGAGTGTGTGGGGGTGTGTGTGTCTGTGTGTTCAAAGGCATAACAGAAACTCATTGCTCACAGCGTTCAAACTACAGATGCTCTCAAGATGTAGCAACTGTAGGAGGATTCTGAGAAATAGGAGCAAGTCAAGAAGAAGAAATGTAGATTCTAAGGCAATAGAAAAGACCATTGATCTTCTCACTTCCTTGCACTTCCCATATCTTATTTGGTGTTCAAAGCAATGGATTGTGGAAAGGGAGAAAGCAGAATAGTGAGGTTTGATTTAAGCTGGGTGGTTTGGCAGCACTGAAATGCAGAATTAATCTAAAGCCCTGTTTGTCTAAACTGAGGGGAGAAAGGGGAGGGCAGGAAGGGGGTTATTTGTCTTTTGGTTTGTGTTTATTATAGGCACAAGATTTCCCTACATAAGCAACTAGTCTAGGTGCTGGCTGATCAGTTTAAACCTTGGCAGCATGTTGTGAAATGCACTACAGTCAGCTGAATTCTATTGTTGCACTATTTGGACCTAACTAGACCCAGAGGGACATAGATGTGAAAACCTGTATTTGGGCGAGGTTATGCTTGTGGTAATAATATTAAGAACATTGGAATGTTCTAATAATATTCCTCAATAAAGAAATAAATAGGAATGATTTACAGAATTAATTTGTCTTCCCAGAAAGCAGTAGATAAAAATCTGTGAAACTAGATAAAAGGAAATGAATAACTGCTAGCTGAAGCACTGAAGATTTGTCATAGACCAAGGCCTGGTTAAGTGATAGAAATCTGAATTTTGTTATATGATTGCTCCAAAAGCAGATAGGAACCGATATCTGTAACATCTATTGTTTGGTGCCACCGAATATATCATTTCAGAAATGAACTGATCAAAACTGCTTTGTTCAAGTAAGAATCTATTTAAAGACCTGACACACAGCAAATGAATTTGACCACAGTGATGTCTGAATAACACTGGCACGTTTAATTTATTGGAAAGACAGGATGTTTTATGAAAGTATTTTCCATTTCTTGTTGCAAAGGTGTCTTTGGTGGGAGGAGAGGTGCACTACAGAGCTCTTCTGGTCAGGGATCCTGCAGATGCGGATGTAGTTTGCACAAATGTTAATCAGGTCAGGCTCTTAGCGTTTTCAGGCATGTTGTAATTTCTGGGAGACTCCTATTATGGATGTTGTAACTGTGGTTTTTTCCATTCCTTTGTTTTTAGAAAAGATGTTTTTAAAAACCGCTGGAAGTAAAGTTACCAGAGTCCCCTTTTTTATGTAAGTGCTCACAAGGCTATCCAAGAAGTGGGATATCCATGTCTGTAGTATTCTCTTTATAAACATTGTCTGGGAGGCTCTCCTGACTATAGAGCTGCAGCTTAAAACCCATGGTTGCAATTTGACTCCTTTGCTAAACTTGAAACATTGTGCAATCAGGTATGCAGACCATGGGGGCAAGGGGAGGAAAAAAATACTGGAAGAAAGCATGATGCTGTAGCATTTTGGTTTAGATAGACAGACAGATAGATAGATATATAGATACAAAGAAGACATTTTTGAGCTGTAGTTTCTTTTCCTGTTTTCAGATTTAATGTAAGCAAAAAATTATTGTGGACTGGAATCCAATTTTTTCTGCTTTCATAGGAATGCCTAAACTTTCAAGCTATTATGTGCCCTAATATGACTCTCACTAGAAAACCGGCAGCACTTTTTGCTCATCTCGTAGAGTGTAACATGCTTGTTCACCTTTCCATGGATGACACAAGTTCTGAAGAGGGGAGTGAAAAATAAAAAATAGTCTGAAAAGAAGGAAATCTTTCTATCTTAGAGAGTAGCATTCAGTCTTTATCTGTAGAAGAGCTAAGTATCTGAGTCCCAAAAGTTTTGCAAAATCTGATTTTAAAACGTCTGAAAACACAGCCTTTCCTCACATGCACATTTTTCATCTGTTTAAAAAGGTAACATTCTGAAGTAGTGCGCAAATGTGTAGGAATGGAAGACAGCAGGAGATAAATTTTACATCACCTGTATGCCTGCAGAAATGAAGACATTAGCAGAATGACACTTAAATACTGCAGCACAGATTTCTTAAAGGGACATGAGAGCTAGTTAGCCTTGTTCCTGCTGAGATAAGTGCCAAATGTTATTATTTTGATGGTCAATTTTCCTGAAGACTTCATGACCATTTTTACACTTGAGCCTCTGTGTCTGCAGGATGCCATGGTGAATGGTAGTAATTGGAGCCTGGCTGGGCATAAGAAAAAGCACATACACAGTGCCCTTCCGTGGACATTTTCTATGTGAGCACAGTGATAAGCACTATTTTACATGGCTGGATTTTCCTCTCCCCTTCACTGTGTGGGTGGTGGAGACAAGCAGTGTAATGCAGAGCAAAGAGATGTAAGACTTTTCCAGCCTAAGAAACAGCTGCTTTATTGGGCTGTTACAGTGTCTGGATGGGAAAAAAAAAAATTAAAAGTCCATCATTTAATTTTGAGGAATAAGCATGGCCAAAAGCCTTTTAATGAGGGAGAGTGCCCAGTGACTGAGAACACCCAGATTTTAGCCCATGAAGAAGCTGTTATTGCATAACAGGAGAATTGCCTTAACTAACAGAAAAAAAAACAGTCAAATGTGTTTCCTGATGATGCTTTAACTATGTTAAATTAATTAAGTAATTACTTTTCTAATTATTTAAATAGAATAAAATATGCTGGAACAAGACAGGCATCACTTATATGTTAGGAAGAGAGAAAGGAGGGGTGTGGGGGAGCCCAATGCATCTGGCTGTGTGCATGTATATAAGATCCCTTGGGAGAGCTGCTCTGTAAGTTCTTTAGTGTGTAGTGAGGGAAGCGAGAGTGATGGGCGTGGTGAAGGTGAGCCAAGAGTTTTAGCAGCAAGAGCTCTGCAGTGAAATAGAAAGGCATGTCCTTTCTATCATTTCTCAAACTACTTCACCTAACAGATGTAAGAAATTGGGAATGAAGCTGGAGTCCCAGGTGGCTCCTGACTATTGCAATGTGCCCAGTGCCTGGCTGCAGAGGCCATCTTCCTGGTGGGTTCCTCCACTGTGTTTCTGAGCAAGGTGGCATCTCATCTACCTTTTCCCATCATGGAAGACTCATCATGGGAAGGAATGAAGAAGAGGGAGACAGACTCTTTTCAGTTATGGGCACTGACAGGACAAAAGGCAGTGGGCACAAATTAAACCATGTGAAATTCCATCTGAGCATGGGCAAAACATTTTTTAATGTGAAGATGGTCAAACACTGGAAAAGGGTGCCCAGAGACATAGTAGAATCTTCTTTTGTGACTGTTCTACGCTCGACTGGACATGGCCCTGAGCAATTGTCTTTAAGTGATCCAGCTCTGAGCTGGATTGGACTAGACAGTCTCCAGCAGTGCATTCCCAGCTCACTGCACTGTGGTGCTGTGTGGTCATGTTGTTCCCATGAAAGAGATGGGCCAAAGAATGCCTAATCTCAGGTAGTGTGCAATCCTTTGCTCATTCAAATTGCTACAATTTTTGCAGAGGTAAGTATGTTCAGACTATAGCTGTTCAGTTTTTAATTTAGGAGTGACAGTTTTTGATTTTGCAGGAATATTTTGCTATCTAGCTGCTTTTTTGGATTAAGTCTGTGAGTTCAGTATCATGTCATCTTAAGCCATGTCTCCATGAACTGTAAGTGCTCATTTGGTCCTGTGGTTAAAAAATTGTATAAAGCCATTGAATGGTGTCATATTTTGAGTCAGCATTGAAAATTAGGTTATTATTTTGAGCACATGTACATATGCAATTCATTCCTATTACTCTGACCCACCCTTTGTGGCCGAAGAAGTAATTCTCAGTCAAGTTATTTGTCATGGAAGCATATTGCAAAACAATCATATGATTTGGAACCATTGTTCAGTTCTGCTTGGCACTTTAAAATCCCAACTGCGGCGTCGCGTCTCGCTCAGCCCTGCCTCGGGATAGCTCGATGGAACCTCGGGGCTGGGAGCACCGCTTATTCAGAGGGTTTGAGCGATCCAGTCGCAGCCAGGATCGAGCCCTCGCACGGGAACCAGTGGCCCAGAATGTGGGCTCACCAGAACCTCTCACGCTGCAAGCAGGTATCCCAATGGCGCTGCCCCAGGCTAGGCAGCCTGCCCTCAGTAGGTGCAGATAGGAGCTCGCTGAGCACACGGCGATCCGGAGCACAAAGAAAAGGAGAGGGAGACTTCTGGCGGGGGTGTAGATGGTTTATTACAGTCCAAGGGAGACCAGAAATCCTCCGAATCACGCACCAAACACAAACTTTTAAGGCACAAGAAACAGGGCGTGGAAAACACTAACATCCAATAACGCGGGGCNAACTGTCGAACTGCGAAGAAGTCTCTGGAAAGGGAGGCTGGGTTTGTGCTTCTCTCCACCCCAGGGGATGTGTAAGGGGTGTTTTTTAGACCTCCAACTCCTCTTCCTGAGCATCCTCGGATCCCGTGTCACTCAACCACTGTATAGCCAGTGCCTGAGCAACAGGCGGGGTCTGAGCCCCCCTGAGGGAAGGCACCACCACACCCAACATTCCCCAACTTTCTTCTGGAGTGTGAATAGGCTATTTGCTTTCATTTTTGACAAGCTGTGACAGTTGGCAAGTATGACAATTGACATAATGTGAGGTTTCATGTGAACGAAGTGTATTGCCTGTCTTGTCTTCACCATTGAGGTGATAGTTAGAATGGGGGTAATAATCTTATAATTTTTTCCTTGTAAGTACAGTGAAACATTCCATAAAAACAAAGAGCTTATACATATATATTCATATTAGAAAAGAGAAGAACCTATGAGCCAACAGTCCCATGTTGAACCAACATGGCACAGAAAATAGATGAAAAAAATCCTCAGTATAGGGACCATATTGTCCCTATGTTACTGATACATATATATACTACAACTTTTGAAATACCTACATATGTATGCAACTGCTATAGATTATTGGCTTGATTCTTTCCAAACACCAAATATGATTTTGAGAGTACTTTACAGGCTAGAGTTAAGTTCAAAGTGGGTTTATATCAGTAAAACTATCTTTCATTTCTTTTCATCCCCCTCGTGACAGCTTAGGCAGGATAATTTTTTTTTCCTGAGGACTGGTTTCCTGAGGCCTAGGGAAAGAAGGACTATGTACCTTGATATAAACTAACTCATGGTGAGTAGCAGCCAACTATAGAAGGCTACATTCACACAGTTTGTCTCTTCTGCCGTAATCTATTTCACAAGCCAAAATAAGGAATGTAAAGCAAAATACATTAAAGCACATAAAGTACTAAGTAGGTAGGTAACTTCCCTGGTGTCATTAGGATTACTAGAGACTAGACCTAGCTGTTGACTCTAGACATGGCCACTCTCTGATGTTTTTCAGGAAAAGTGAAGAAACTAATTAAGAAACAGTTTTCACTTTCAGGTAGATGCACAGAAACAGACGCATTCTTATTCTTTAAAAAACAGTGTACCATTTTGCTGTGAACTGGAAAACAATAAGGAGAGAAGCATATTTTTAAAACTATGAAAAAGACAGCTAATGAAACAATGTGTTCTGATTAATTCTTTATTTTCAACATCAAATACATTGATAAAAATCTTGCACCAATCAGGTAACCTACCAGATTTTTTATTTAGACTTTTTCAGAACTTTTTTAGGTGCAAAACAAAGAAAAAATACCTCACCAAAACCAAAGACATCAATAATTTCATATGCATCAGTAAAAGAACAGAATACTTTGACAAATACATTATGACGGCTGAGCCTATACCAAAGAAAGGACTTTGCATTGACAGACTACATAGTGCACACAAAAGCATTAGTTTCATAGTACATACAATAAGGTAATACATAAAGTGGCTTGATAATGCAAGTCTCGTGACCAGCAGTCTATTCCTTCATTTTTTGATGGGCACTTTCTGAAGAAATAGACTTCTCATTATAGGCACACAGGATTACAGAGCATACTGATTTGCAAGATGGCAGCATATATTTTTTTTAATTTTTTTTTGTTTTGTAGGCACATTTGAATGCAAAAGAATTTAATTTTTTTAAACACAGTGCAAAACCAAATACCCTTTATGGGCAACAATCACTTCAAAAACAACTTTCAGGATATAAGGCTATCTACATTTGAAGGATGAAAGGGAATTGTGAATAGAAAGGGTAGAACATTAATATTGGGAAAACATGAATTTAAACTCTCAGATCAGTTTGAGATTATCCTACAGTTGCAGGTGACAGCAAAGATTAGTTTACATTATGATACCATCATTAGCATCACCCTTCTATTACGTGTTGATTTTCTATCTGTAAAGCCATATCACGGTTGTAGATAGCATTGAAAACATCCATCTCTTTATTCAAAATAAGAAATGCACTTCACACAAGTTCAGTTGAGAATACCTTATATACAAAATACCATTATCTGTAGGCTGAGTAGCACTCTAATTTTGAAGCAGGATATTATATACACAAGAGAGGCTCACCATGTTCTTACCTAAGCCTGTAATAAGAATAAAGCCCCAGTGAGGCAGAATTTTTACTTTGTTGGTAGTTTGCTTATTTTTAAACATTTGTCACAGCTTTAAGGAATTAGCTGGCATCAACTGAAATGGATGGAGGTTCCAATACAAATCCTGGCTTGGCTGAAGGGGATGGTTTGGGGTTTTTTTGTTTTCTTTTTTCAATTCAAGGTCCAGTGATCTGCTGACAGTCCTTGCAATACCCTTGGGAGCTCAGTTAAGGTTATTTTTGTAATTGCAATTTAAACCTCTCAGTGTAGAGAAGGAGAAAAAATCATAAAATTATGGCACTCAAACATAATAGTAAATCTACCACAACACACACCAAGAAACTTCCTCTGAATTATTTTACCCCAGTACAAATCTTACTACCCCAACTGGGAGTTTTACCTGAGACAAAGTCTGCAACATTGAGACATGGCTTAAACCACTTTAAACCAGAGTAGCTTTCACGTGTTTGAAACACAGACACCACTAAGTGCTACACGTCTTCCTATCTCCTCTTCTACCTCCCAAGCTTTTTGCAATAATTCAGTAACAACCATGTTCTCAAGCAAAGCAAGTTCATCTGGTCTATTTCTGTTTGCCTTGTGCTGGTATTACATTGCCTATGTTTCTAGAGGGTCTTTTTGTTTTTTTGATGTTTTTGATTTTTTTTAAAAAAATCCATATATAAACATTACAAAATAATTCTTTTGTTACCTGTCCAGAGACATCACTATGAATGTTTTGGTAATAGCATAATTAGCTGCCTTGAAAAGTTTTCTTTCAATTTTCTTTTACATGCTATATATTTTTATTTAACATCCAGCACCAGGTATTCAAGTAGTACTGGTTTGTCAGCTGCAGATATACAGTATACATGTATATATATATATACACACATAAAATAGCATCTTCTGAAATAACAATTACCAAATGTCAGGCACAATTGTTTGAATACACGAGAACATAATTCAGAATCACATATGACAAAAAGTTGCCATTTTGTATCATAGACTGTATTTAATCAATTGAATAGCTACATTCAGCTGTCTCATATAGGGGCCATCTTTATAGATAACTCTGGGAAGGTTATATTCATTAAGGTGCTGCTTGAATTAAAATCTCATTAAAAAGCTAATGACATGGATCCTGAAAGCGCCCCGAGGTAAATGAATGTATTACTGGGAATCACTCTTACTCTTTCTAGGTTGCCTTTCACTGTTGTCACCACAAACATGAGAGGACTGGTTGAAGCTAAATTATGTCCTTGCAAGGGCCAAGCCTAGAAAAGCATTCCTAATTAAGACTGTAAGCTTACTGATAATATTCTGTATATTCCAAGACACATTATGATACCCTTCTGCTTGCTGCATACCACTTTAAATCATGCTTTTCCATCTTCATTGGGAAAATCTGTAGAGTGTAAAGGTACTTGCCCTATCTAGGTACCATCAGAATCTGATCCTCTGCTGGGAATTGCTCTCCATGGACTACCTTTTCTTCTCTAGGTCGAATTGACACTTGAATTGATGCAATGATCTGTTCTGGGATGTAGGAAGGGAGGTGTTCATTTAAACCCATTTGTCTTCCAGCTTATGAGTTTGATCTGTGTGCTCTGTCATAGAGAACACCAAGTTGCATGTACAGAATTTAAAGAGCATCTCTAATGCACACTGCGCTATAAGTGGATGATGATAGTGTAAGCATGTGAATTTAACTACAGGGATTCCTGTGCTCCATTCAGATCTTAGCCTGCGCTCATTTCAGGGAATTCATGGTTTTTCTAACACATTTGAAAACCAGCTACTAAAAAACCCCAAAATATCAATTTTCTTTCATGGCATTTAGGAGCCCTCAAAAAGCCCTTAGGTGCCAAATTAGTGCGCGCGCACACACACACATACACACAGACATGCTTTTACTGAATGCACAAAAAGACAAAATCTTCAGCACGTTCAGAAAAAATGACACTATAATATGCATCAAGAAAAAGCCTATTAACTTACGGTGACTGCTTCACATGTTTAGGCTCGCACAGTTTTTGAAGAATTTCTCAAACATAGGTAGCATCTAGCTTTAGACTTTCAAACTGCTCATATCCTCAGATATGTACATGAAACTATTATAGACATCATTATGTACATTCACTTAAGAATTGAATCCTTGACTTGGAGCACAAACCCGTCCTATGCCTTGCTGCCTTCACAATTGCTGTGAAACTTGATCTCACTGCACAAGGACTCTGCCTGTGTGGTAGGGTCCATAATTAGACAGAGGCACTCCTGTATGGCATTACTTGCACTATTTCCTATACTTAGTTACTACAGGACATTCCAATAAACATAAAGGTTTCAACTATAGTAAAAGAAGCATCCCTGAACCCTTTCTCCAGCACTGTGGCCATCTGCTGTGGAGTGGCCTATACACATGCTATGAAACATTCTCACTGCCAGGGTGGTCGCTTCCAATCAGCTATTGGAATAGGCCCTGTTCCGTGCTAACTCCAAACTGCACCTGTTAGCCAGAAGTGAAGATAGCATAGGCAAAGTTTATCATTAGATTAGTAAAATATCCCTGGCACATATAATAATCTCATTCCAGTATCCAGCAAAGTTCCCTGACATGTTTAATTTTCTAGCATATAGGCAGTCAAACAACAGCACAAACTCCTACCTTGAATAGCACATCCTATGGATTTCTTCAGTCCCTCTCTTTCATGTCTTGTTGAAACTCTTGATGTCAGTGGATTTTTTGTATATTTACAGTTGGTCTGAATAATCAAACTAATCCTTATGAATATCCTTATGAGTTACAGATATGCATGGAGAAAGACAGATTTATCTTTCTGGACATGCAGTCCCAGAGTCTACACCATGTCTGAGGCTCATTGCCCAGTTCTGGTATTGCAGGTGAGCTGGCCCTTAATGGTGATTTCAAAGCATGACACAAATAGAGCCAAAGAAAGCCAAGGCAAGGAAAAAACTGTTGCTCTGACTGTGATGCCAGCCCTCCCACACACACCTAGACCACACTCTGCTGAGTGGGATAGGACCATCCCATCCTGCTGTGCCAGTCTTGCACTGGCATCCTCACCCCTTGCTTTGTAGCACAACAAAGCACGGGACAGTGAGGGATTTTTAATAAATAGTGCTGGATCCTGTATGTATGTGAAAAACTTTTTAAGATCTGATGATTTTTGTAATCATCTGGTGTGATTCAAGAGTAATTATCTATGTTATCACTGTTTGCCATGTTGCCCTGGATTTACACTGTCAGGCAACAGAACAATTTAGCTTTCTAAGATCAGACAAGATAGGATGCATGCAATGCAATTCATCTAGAGGATATGGTAAGGGTACGTAAAAGTTAGGTCAGAATGAGCTTGAGAGGGAGTTGTCTGGTGATGTAAGCCAGCAAGGAAAAACAGTATTATTCTCAGACAGAGGTTCCTTTATACTGTAGGAAGAAGAGGCGATAATCTACTAAACTACCAAGGCAAGTCCCTAGCAGTGCAGTTTCACAATGGCACACTAAGATGCCAGTCAACTTTCTATTTACCCTGCCCAAAAAATCAGTCTACCGAACTGCCTCGAAGTTTCAAGCAAGTAAAGGATTAAGTGACCTCAGGATTTTGGGTGGATACTAACAAAGACTACCACTCATGAAGATATGCATGGGTGGTATGGCCTATCAATTTATAGTAAAATGAATGTATGGTTTAGATTAGGACAGTCTTACCCAAATTACATGCAAAATTAAATAAAAACACTGCAAATTTTAAATCAAGTTAGCCTGACAATCCTTGCTGGCTGTCCACGGCAATGAAATGTCTTCCATTTAGGATAAGCAATCAATTTAGGCAAGCGCTTGCAAACACTCAAATGGAAAATGCACGTCTGTTGTCTTTGGAGTGTTTTCAAAGGTGGCACTATAGACAAAATGAAGCATGAGCTAGGTAGTACGCTGCTGGGTTTGTCATACCATTATACATGCTGACTTTTGTTTATATTGTATTCTGCATATTCTCCTCTTCTTTGCTGTTGACATAAAAAGACTGCAAGGAATGAGATGAAGCTGCTGCAGTTGTCAGCTGGCTCCGGTTCTCCTCCTCCATGGGTGCAGCACTCCTGGCAGCCGGGGCATGCAGTCTGTGAGCGTCCAGCATCTCCAGCAAGAGATCGTAGAGTGGAACAACATTCTTACACTTCATATTGTACAGGTGCTCCATTCCTTTGTTGCTGTGGGTTGTAAGGAAACAGCAGTTACTTTCCAAATATGCTATGGGAAAATAAAAGAAGCTACCAGCTAATAATATTTGTTAGGTTCATATAAATTCTGTCTTGTACAAAAGAACTAACAGTGTATTTGCTATACGTGTCTGCTACAGTTAAGCAGAAGGTGGTACCTTCAAAGAACTGTGCAGACTGCCCATGTCAAGTTGCCTTCTAAAGGTGTCTCTTTTGCTCTTTGCCTAAAAGGTAGCCTAGAGCATACGGACTCTTAAATTAGCCACTGTGACTAAGTGTATGGGATGAATTTTGCCTTTCCCATAATAAAAAAATATCAGCTTTCTTTCCTAGAAAATAAACTCAACCAATTTATTAAAAAAACCTCACTGGTAATAGTACCCATTCACAAAACCATGACACAAAAATTAACTTTACTGTGTGTCTGGAATTTCCTTAATTGTAAAAATTCTTCTTAGAGAAGGAACAAAAGAAAAACAAAGGATGATTAACACAAGGATGAAGAAACTCCATAAAATGACACAAGTAAAAAAAAAACAGATGCACACATCCCTTGACTTTTTCCCAAAGATGATCGGTATATCAGTCCAGGAGCTAAAATCTGCATGTTTCAGCTTTACAAGTTATAATGTGATGTTTACTCTAATTTAATTAGCTGAAATAATGAGAATTAAAATCTGTGTAACAGTATCTCTTCTGCCTTCATAATAATAAAATCTATACAATATCTTTGTGGAGATTTATCATGTTAACACCTCAGCCACTGAGCAGCTACCTCCAGAGGTAATTTGGGAGAATCACTGCTGCGATTACTAACTGTGTCTCAGACAGCTCACCTGTGATTCGCAAAAGGCATGGTCCTCTAGATTGGAATTCAGTACTTCTGCATTTATTCTCACCCACAGAATACACATAATGATCCTAATCTCTTTTCTAAAGTGATTTGCAATCAAGACACTTGTGAAAAGTGGCTACATAATAGTGATACTTTTATGAAATTTTATGGGAGACTGAAGTTTGCAGAGCTAGGCTACTGTTACATTAGTATTCTACTCAGTATTTTTCAAACACCTGTGCCCAGGTCTGGGGTCCTCACTGTAAGAAAAACTTAGACCTGTTCGAACAGGTCCAGAGCAGGGCCACAAAAATGATCCAAGGGCTGGAGCACTTCTTCTATGAATACAGGCTGAGAGAATTGTTCGGCCTGAAGAAGAGAAGGCTCCAAGGAGACTTTATAGCATCTTCTAGTACCTGAGGGGGGCCTAAAAGAGAGCTGAAAAGGGACTTTTTACAAGGGCATGTAGTGACAGGACAAGGGGGGGATGGCTTCAAACTGAAAGAGAGAGGGATTAGATTAGGTACTAGGAAGAAATTCTGTACTGAGTGTGGTGAGGCACAGGAACAAGTTGTCCAGATTGTGGATTCCTCATCTCTGGAAGTGTTCAAGGCCTGGTTGGATGGGGCTCTGAGCAACCTGGTCTAAGTGGGAGGCATCTTGGCCCATGTCAGGGGGTTTGGAACTACATGACCTTTAAGGTCCCTTCCAACACAGGCCATTCTATAATTCTAAGATGCACATAAGATTAAAAGCAGATACTGCCCTTACAGCACTATCAAAACAAAAAGCAGAGGAAAAGACAACTAGAAGAAACAAATGGGGAAAATATTTTGTGGAAAGTTTTCTTGTTGTTGTTGTTGTAGTTGTTGTTTGGCTTTTTGAGGTTTTATTTGTAACAGCTCTTCATACAATTTGCATTCCCACCTGTGAAGGAAAAGTGTGCATGTGCATTTTTGACAGCTCCCTTGACTGGGCCCAGCACAGAGGTGCTGACTGCATGCTTGCTCTCACCTCATGTGTCTAATGTGAGAGAGGATGAGGAGGAGCTGAGCCAGTCGTCTGTGTTGCTGCTGCAGAGAAAGGCCTGACTTAGCCATTAAGTGTATCAGAGTGTCTGTGATTTTGTCCAGGACACGATGAATATAGTCTTTCTCTTCCAGAGATTTCAAGGTGCTGGAAAGAAAAGTGTACACACCTAGAGTAGGAAGGAGAAACAAAACAAACAAACCACAGACAAAAATTACTTTGATGGACTCAGACTTGCCCAAGTTATGCCTTGTGGCACCTCTTAACCTGTGTTAAACACTGGGAGCTGATCATGTGCCAGTTCTCCTTCTTGGCAGCCAGGTCACTGCTTTGAATGATCCAGGATCATAGATTTGGTTACTGTGGGTAAAGCAGGAGTAGGAAGGTGATGTCTCATCCCTGCCTGGATCCATCCAAGGTCTGGACCAGGTGCTGGGTGACACCTGCAGCCAGACCTACCTGTGGGCTATGCTCTTCTCTTGGTCACATAGCTCTGAAACCTTGAGGAGATGCTGTTCCCCTTGACGGCTCTGCAATACTTACCAACCAACACAAGCCTTTGCAACTTTTGCCATTTTCTCTGCAGTTTAATATTTGATTTCTGTTGAGTTTCTAGTCAATCTAGAACTGAATAATGTTACCACAAAACATGTAAACAAAATCAGGGTTTGTTTATGCATGCTTGCCTCAACAAAATCCTCACAACCAAGCAAGAGCCTCAAAAGGTGTGCTCCTTCACTTGCAAACCTGACTCTCCTTTAAAAACCATGTACAATTAAACCTGTGCATATTTAGTTGTCTCGAACTGCCTACTGCTGAAAGTGAGCAGCCTGAAGGTTTGGACCAGATAGAAATTTTTCCAAAGGAAAAAAACACCTTGAAACTCTCCCTCCAAGAGCCCCTCTACATCTCCTATAAAAGTCTCTAACCCGGGCATAAGAGCTTTTGCCAATAGTAATTCTTGGGTGCATGAAGTACATCAGCTTTCTGAATGGGAAATCTGAACTATTTTGGGCTGTTTTATCTTGATTTTTTTCTGGACAACAACACACAGCCAATGCGAATCAGGTCACAACAACACTGCACTGCCAAAAGACATCTGTTGCACTCAACATCAGTTTTTAAATCTTTTGGACTGAACTAATAATGCTAAATAGGTTGTATTACCATAATCCAGTCCCAAGGCACCAGAAGTCTAAGATGTATGTACGGTAATACAATCATACCAGCTTCATCATAGAGTGTTCATTGTTCTGTGTCTATAATAGACGAGCAATCCTAGGCTTTGGCCCTTCTGCATGAGCTCCCAGAGCCAAGAAGAAATCTGGATTTTGTCCTTGGAAAAGAATGGTTTCTGGAATTTCATTTTGCTTTTCTTTATAGCATCAAAAATAGCACAATATACAATGCAATCCATGATATTAAGAAAAAAAGACACGCAGACACCAGCATGCACACATAGACAGCTTTAACTTACATACACATACACATACACATAGCTTTAACTTGTTTGTGCTGTTTGTAGCCTGGGGGCTACGACTGGATTTGAAGGTAAGAACACTTTGCTGTGCATCTGAGCAGTCAGGGGAATTGTGATTTTTTTAACATCTTCTTGGCCTACATCACCTCCTCACGTCATCTGGGTATTTCAAGGACCTGACACCTAGAACTACTATAACCGGCAAGTAGCTTTTATAACTTTGGGTCTTCTGTACTAAAAAGAAATGTAAATTTGTGTTTGTGAATGTAATTGTGAGTGTCTCTGAGAGAGTAAGTAAGAAGCTGCTTTGAAAAAGCAAAAGGGTAATTCAAACATAGCACAACTTCTGAAAATAGTCAGTCAGAGTTCTTAATTAAGATAATGAATATTGCTTCAAATTTGATATAGATAGATAGTACAGTGGTCTCTTTTCTCACAAAGCTTTTTATAACTGTGATTAAATTAATTCACCAAACAGAAACTGCTCCCAGGGCTTTTCACAGCTGAATCTTTCTCAGCTGACTGAACCACCCTCACATAAGCCTACTGACAATACCAGGCTTGATAGCTTAGCAGGTATCACTAGGGGCAAGATTTTTAAATATTACTGACAAAACACAATCCACTAGAAGGAAACATTAATCTCATAAATGCCCAGTGCCTCCAGTCCAGCTTATTTCAGCCACAGGAACCTCCAGTGCTCTTGCAGCAATACTCCATAACTTCATGTCATTGAAACCAGGAAAAGAAACAAATCTTTTAGGAGGAATTGTTTCTCACCTAGGTCTATTCCAGAAGCTATTAAAAACTATAAATCAAGAAAAATAACACTCTCCAATAATTGTTCAGAGAATTCAGGCAATTGCCAGTCAATAACTGCCAAGGAAAACTATGTTTGGTTTTCCTTTCTACACCCTCCTGGTGATTGCTCCTGCCCCAGGCCACTGACCAGAGATTTCCCAAAAAGAAATGCTGGCTATTATCACACACGCACACACATGAGCAGAGTTTTCAAACGAGACTGCAGAAAATTGCCTTAGCAAAGTGGAATTTAACAGTCTCAAAGGTCTTTCCAAGCCTAAATTGAATAGCTACCAGGTTGTTTTCCAGCTCTTTCTGTAGGCCAGTATTGTAAAACATAACAGGAGCAAGAACAGAAAAAGTACCACCCTGAAACCCAACAAGGCCTGTTGGTCCATTCCCATAACGCACACCAGAACAGGATCCCTCAGGGACTGCAGTACTACCAGGCCAGCCCTTGGCATATGTCGATATAATTTTATATCTCTCACCATATATAATTCTTTTTTTTTTTTTTTTTTTGCATGTTACTGCAGAGGAGAATGCCCTCAACCTCTTTTCTGTCACAATAAACCCCAGTTGAAAATATCTTTACATTTGGTGTTCAGGCTCACAAAACAATACCTAAGACTCTTCTTTTTCTTCCACCATGCCCCATTGTTCTGAATCCATAGCAAAACAGGCTGAGTTATGAGGAAATTCATCTCTGTACCATGCACTCCTGTAAACATCGAGTCCCCGAAATAATGAAATAAATAAAAGGCACAATTTAATAGGGACTAAAAAAAAATCAGGAAAAAAGAATAACAAGCAGTCACATGGAACAATATATCAGGAGGTCTACAGGATGCATCAATTCAGCCAAATCTTTCATTTCTATGGACTAACCAGCTAACTCATTAGGTAAACCAGCTGTTAAGGCAAGTGTGACCTAGATCTTTGTGTCCAAAATGAAAGCCTGTTGCTTTGTCACATAGCACCACTCCTCAGATACACTCAAAAGTAAAACATCTGGCATCATGTTGTCATTTCATGTTTCTAATACTTATTTTCCAATGTTAAGAAACAACCCTATTTATCCAGCTCAATATTGAGCTGGATGTGGCTTTCAAAAACACAACTTTGCTTTTTATTCAAAAGATTTATTGCTGCAGCTTTAAAGGGGCACCTTCAGGTTTGTTATCTAGCTGGACACAGTGATGTCCTTGTTGTTACAGACATGTTTTCACCTGGATATCTCAGGAAAATTTTGGGAGTAGCATTAAATGTATACCCTGGTTTATGAACAAAACCTTCCATCCTTTCCACATGCACTGAAAAAAAAATCGCATTTTGTCCAAAACCACATGGAAAAGGAGTGTAAAGATATTAAACAGCCTTGAAAGATGTTGCAAAAAAAAGAGAAATGCCCAGCAAAAGCAATATACAACACTACTTCATGTGAAGAGACTAACAGATGTCCAATGATTTAATAGAGAAATGTTTGTTTACACTCAGTGAATTAAATCCACACAAAGCTTTAGAATGCAAAGGCAGACTACTTTTAAACATGACATGTAGCATAATTAGTCCTATTTGTTTAATTAGTCCACTTTTTAAAATTATTTTGAGATCTGCTGGTTTAATCACATACATATTGAATACAGACAGCATAAGGGCAAAAAATGCAGTGTTATCTACTGTTTCTTTAGTAGAAGATTTGTGAATATTTACATACGCACTCACAGAAAAAAATCAGGTTAAGGTAGGCTTGGAGGTCCTCTTTTTCATCCTCTTGCTCAAATAGTGGTAACTTCAGGGTTAGATCAAGCTGCCCAGAGCATTGTCCAGCTGACATCTGAGTACTTCCAAGGACTGAGATCCTACCATCTTTCTGGCCAACCTGTTCCAGTGCTAAACCTTTCACTGGGTAGAGTTCTTGTTCTTTAAATCTGTCCAGGATCTCCTCTGCTGTGGTTTGTCTCCATTGTAGCTTGTCCTTTTCTCTTGCACCTCTGAGAAGAGTCTGGCCCTGATTTCTCCATAACCTGTTCATCAGCTGTCTGAGGGCTGCTCAGACCCTCCTTTAGCTTTCTCTTTTCCAGGATGAACCAACTCAGCTCTCTCAGCCATGTGCTTCAGAGCCCATAGTGCTTCATATTTGTCCAACACTTTATATAAGGAAGCTGGCTACTTTCTGTGAAGTAAAGCATCTCCAGAAGATATTTTAGAGCATTTATGCCAAACAGCACTTACACAACTGTTACACATATCCCAAATTATGCTATTTATCTCTGTATTGCTTTCTAATGCCTCCTAATTTGGGCATCTAGAGGCTCTGACAGTCAGAAACTTGTATGCACATTCCCACTACCTAGTTATAAAATTAGTTTGTTATAGGAGTACAAATACTGAAATGTACAATTAATTACCTTTATGCATAAAGGCAATGATATGCAATACAGACACACATTCTGTGACCGTTTATACATACAGACTGAGTTTACAATGTACTCAGAAATACTGCAAGGAGGGCAGTCTGTAAACCAGAGTAATTTGTGATGATCTGTGGTATCTGACCAACAGTGGTATAGATTGCTTTCATTGTGATCCTGTAACAGCTCAGCTGAACCATGTCCTCTGATCTATTACCGTCAAGACTCTTGTAAAAATGTCAGATTTCTGAGTAGCTATAAACTTTCATTTAAGTTAAAAATAACCAGCCACAGCCAAAGTTAGATCATTTATCAGATCATCAGATCAACTCTGATCATTTGAATTTGAACCAGCTGAACCTGAATCTTGAAGGAATGAAGATCTAATATCTCCTAGTTTCACTCAGTGGTCCCATCTCTCTTATGTGCAGCAGGAAATTTGCCTCTGATTATCACTGACTTCATTTGCTATTTATTTTAAATTTTTTACAAATTTTCCTTAGGGGAATAATGAAACAAAAAAAAAAATCCCATTAACAAAGTGAGATGTGCTTATGAAGGAGGGTTGGTGATGTCTGGCAGAGCTTAGACTAAATAATAAATTTAGTTTTCTGAATCAATACTAAATAGAGCAGTGGCACAAAAGTTCTCAACAGCATGACTTAAATTCTTCATGTTCAAGACATGAATATCCAGTATGTTTTATTCAAATTTCCAATTCTATTTTTTATAATTGAAATTCAAATTCAATTTATAAATCAATTACATATTCTATAATTATTTAAGAAGTTAATTAACTTTGAACATATTAGCTAAAATTCTGGAGGAGCATCACTTTCCAGGAAGAATATTTAACTCTAGGAAATACTGTGTTATAATTATTAGGGAAATAAAATAAAAATAAAATGTCAAACAGTGAATACAATTTTCACATTCTGGCAACCAAGGTAACAACAATAGCCCTTTATTCCTAATGTGCCACTTCCTTGCCTCACATGTTACTTTTTGGCAACTGGTGACAACCACAACAAAACTTGAACTATATTAATGCTTCATAGAACATAAATAAAACGTTTTATATTTAATTATATAAATATATAGTTTTGCTTGAACTTTGAGGAGACACGTCCAAGTTACCATAAAAAGAAGTACATTATTAATAAAGTCTACTGTGTTTACAGTTAGCTTTTGGTGGGAATTTCCTAAATTTCTTTTTCTTGCAATTTGGGCGAGTGATCTGCTAGACAATTGGATAAAAAAGATATACAGCCCTCTACATCTTTTGTGTCTAAAGAGTGGTACTGTCTACAAGTTCAAATGCAACAGGAAAAGGGGAGAACAAATGGGTAAAT
This sequence comes from Climacteris rufus, assembly GCA_013398175.1. Lineage (NCBI taxonomy): Eukaryota > Metazoa > Chordata > Aves > Passeriformes > Climacteridae > Climacteris > Climacteris rufus. The sequence goes on along the minus strand of VZRZ01006020.1, from coordinate 233,319 downwards.
CTTCATCACTGGGAAACTCTGGCATTAGGTAACAATTCAGCAGAGAATTGCATCTAAAATGCTTACTTTGGTGCCTACATTATTATCTTAGATGTCTCTCATTTCCATGAGAACATCATGGGTCTCATTCTGCATATAAAAAATAATTTTCTGAAGTTTTTTTCTCATTTCAAATAGAAAAGTGTCTGATGTGCAACAGAAGTTTTCTGTTACATGCTTCAAATTAAATGTGCTTATTTCAACCATCTTATGTAAAATTCAAATCAGCTAACCTTACATATTTATATTTGGATCTATACCTACATTTGTTATCTAGTCACCCATTTTTGAAGTGTACTTCAGGATGAGATTTACAGCCAAAAAAAGTATTTATCAACTATAAAGGAAGTGGAAAGTTATTACATCAGTTTTATATGCCTATAAACTAGACCATGATAAACTCAACCATATTTTTGCCCTTATTTCCTTTTCTTTTGCCATCGCCAATAGAGTTAAGCATTGCCTTTGGGTGCCCTATGCCCAGCTACATCAGCATCTTGTAAGCAGAGCTTTAAGACCTGCCAGCATCTGGTTCAAGGCACTGGTCTGATCACTCTCCACGTCAGCTGTACACAGAGTGCCTGCTCCTCACTGCACCTATTTGCTGGGTCCCATCTACAGCACTGGGCAGGTTCAACCATTTCCACCCCTACCTGCCTCTTTGTTGAAAACCCACTTCCATTGCTGCTGCCTCAAAGTGAAAACACCTTTAAGTACAGCAAGCAGCATTCAACCCCATGCAACAGCAGTCACAAGTCCCCGAGTGACAGCAGAGCACACGACTTACCAGAATTGAGCAAGATGATGGACTTAAGGCACACGAATTCCTCCCCTTGAAGGTTCATCATGCGAAACCGAGCAGCAGTAGCCAGCAGCATGTCAAAGATTTCCACCATGCCCTCTACACATTTCCCTTGATTCCTGTGTGAATACCATCAATGGGGAGACATTCACAGTTTTAACCTGGTGGTACCATGAGTTTTTCATCCCTGTGGACCAATATCATCCAATTTGATTTCATCAGCTCATGAGCAAGCATGTGGCTTCCTACTCCATGTGCATTTGATATTATGTGTGATTACAAAAGCTTTGTTTTCAGCATCCCAAAATAAATAAAGGATAAATAAATAAGTAAAATAAATAAAGAATTAAGAATCATATTTACAAAACAAAATTTCAATTTCAAGAAATCATCACCAAGGCATTACTATGGTGAAGCATATGACATTGACTCTACCAAACCTTTATATTAAGGAAAAGATTTGTTTAAAACTACATTTTGATTTATTTGTGTGTATGTATTATGCTTACTTTTCTTCCTCTTTCTGTTCCTTTTTTCCCCTTTAACTGAAATAGTCCCAATTCTCTACATTTCTCCCTCCTTAAGCTTTTGTACTTGTTTCTAGCTGGCTGTGCAACCTTTAATACTCCAACACACTTCACTCTATTTCTAGTGGCAACATAATGCCTTAGGAAACCAAAATCTTGTCTGTATGACTGATTAAAACTATCACTTCACTCCACAAATCAAGTAACTTTTTACATTACAGCATTAAACAAAGCTGAAGTTTGGGAAATCTCAAAGTGTTCATTAGTAATGGCAATTAACCACCTCCTTCTGCTCACAATACTAGGCATTCCCACTCAATAATTTTCATCTTGCCCACCCAATCTCCAGTTCAATAATTAATGCAGATTGTAATTATTTTTTGTGAAAACTTAGTCTGCAGATATTTTGGTCATTTGCCTTGCTACCTTTTAGAAGAACTATCTACTTTTACTTTTATTAGGCCTTACTGAGTGAAATTTTAACATGTAAGACTTCGTGAGCAATCAGATCTGCTGTTTAGAAATACAATGCTTTTTAGATATAGCTTTCATGAACAAAATTATGGAGATCATTGCTATATGAAAATGCAAAAGAAATATCAAATTAACAGACTGTAATTTTTACCATGAAACAGACTGAACATCTCCTAATTACGTTGTGTCAAGAAAGCTCCCAGCACAGGCACCTGCCTCAAGTCTTAATACAGATATGCTGTTGAGAACATCTAGCTGATGCCTGAACCTACACCAGATCCTCAGACAAAGCAGAGATCTTCCTTTCTGACTACAGCCTGAAAAAAGTCTTTGCACTTCTCAATCATGCCTAAACCAAAAACTGAGTCAAAGAAGGAGTGGGGGTATCTGTGAGTACTTGTGCACCCATTTTCTTTCAAGTTGAAATCCCTATTTAGCTTAATTTGGTGCTTGAACTAAAATCTGCATCTCCCTTATCCTAGAGCAGTGCCTACAAGCCAGTGACTGTGGAATATGACAGAAGTCTTCTCATCTGCTTTCAAAGATATTTAAGCAAAGCGGGACAATATGAAGAAGACAAAGTCAGAGATACTCCCTTGAAACAGTTGCTAGGTTAAACCACAGCAAGATTTTAAAATATGGGCTCTCAAGCAAGTTTTCTGGTCACTGTTACAACATCACACATTAGCTAACTTTTCTGTCAGAAAGACAAGATACAGCCTTGGGAATGGAAATAATAGAGGGTATTAAATAATAGGGTAGTCCCTGTGGACTACCAGGCAGTTCCATGCTGAGCACTCCTGAGAAGTGCTTAATTTTTCCTACTCCTTTCACTAGCACTTAGCTCAGAGCTGGATTTCCATTGTGTAGCAGGCACCTGGTCACAGCTGCAACATTTGGCAATGCAACTTTTATAGGATTTTCCTTCTTTTAAAAATTTTGGTGAAGAAATTGTGGTTTAAACTACTGCAGCATTTTGTACACAAACAGCAACATTGATAATTTCATGTATTAGGTTCCCACAGATGATGGTAACGAGTGCAGTATTAAATGTAAAAGCTTAAAAACTGAACTGGGTGTATTCAAGGTTATTCCTCCTCTCATTGAACATCAATTAAATTAACAAAGGCAAAGTAATAGCATCACTTAAATTAACAAAGGCAAAGTAATAGCATCACTATTGTCAAATAAAAACAAGTCAAAATCAAAGACTATGAACAATTGCTATTACCTCAAAATATTTTTTATGTGCTAACATTTAAATCCTATGGAAGTAAAATACACATTAATTTTTACAGTGGAATAAGTTCCAATGCTTCTGATACAATATATTTGTCTACAACTAGAGAAAGATTAATTTCACATCTACAGAATTTAGCAGTTTCAGAGGACTAGAATCCTTTAATACTTTTGAATTAACTTAAATGATGCCTCAATAAAGGTTAGTTTAAGAATTTAGTATTTCAGGTTTATGCAGAAAATGAAAAGTTTCAGTAGATCATAAGGCAAATGACCCATATTAAAAAAAATATCCACATCCTCATGTCTGACTAAGACATTTGTTTGGCTCCTAGAACCTAACAAACTACTCCAGCCAGTTTTCAAAACAGCTCAAAATATTAAACAGTCTGAATAAAACGCAAAATTTGCATATCTAAGACCACAAAAAAAAAGTTATTTGTAAAATTAGACCATTTAACATGCCTTATGTTGCCTCATAAGATGAATAAGGCATTTTGATAGCAAGTAAGAATTGTTCCCAACTTTTTACAAAAATAGTTCAATGGACTGTAATTTACAAGATCAATATTCCAACCACAGTTCTCTTGCTGACAAGTACAAGCTTTGGACAAAACCCCCTAGTCGTTCCAACCCATACTACATGCTCCACCAAAATCAGTGGGAACCACAGGAGCTTAGTATCTTTGAAATACAGGGTTCTATTAAAATATTTGTATTATTTAGGCTACAACACTTATTTTCTTTGTCAACCAATAAAAACTATCTGAAACTGGAATCTCCAGTTCTCCTAAATTGCCTTTTAACTTTCTAACATAAGCTGATAATACCATCACATCTTCATAGCTATGTGTTCAGTTGACAGGAAAGCCTAGAAAACTTTACCAAAGGACAAATTAAGCAACAGATTTTCAAATTATCCTTAACCTACCATCATGCTGTCTTTGTGTACTCTCATCTTACTGAAAACAAGACAACAAAAGCTTGTTTACTGCAAAGCATCAGAGTGTAGTCTCTGTTTAGGAAAGTGAAATCATTTGCATTAAAGGTCTTAAATGACTGCATAAAAGCACTACATGCATTAACTTTAGCAGGTCTGAAGAGTCACAGCATCATCCAGGATGGAAGGCAATTCAGAATGACTTTAGTCCAACCTCCCACTCAAACCTGGGTCAGCTCACTCAAGGCTTTATGCAATGCTGGTCTTGAAAATTTCCAAGGATGGAGACTGCACAATCTCTCTCAGCTTAATTATTTTCATCATCATGCTTTTTTCCTTTCCTGTATCCAGTCAGAACCTGCTTTGCTTCAATTTATGACTCCTGTTTCTCAGTGTCCCACCAGGCTTTTTAATAAAAAGCCTTGATAACCTCCTTGTAGATTGTAGTTTATGCAGAATTAAAAGCCCTTTCTCCTCCAGGCTGAACAAATCCACTTCTCCCAGCCACAAGGCATGGGGTCTGGCCTTGGTGGCTCTCCACTACATTTAGTGAAGTTTATTAATATCTTTCCTGTAATAAGCAGCACAAAGCTGGATATGGTATTCCAGATAATGAGTACCAAATAAAAACAGGATAATGGCTTCCCTCCCTCTAATGCCTACACTACCACTGATAGTGGTAGCAGTACCAGGGCTATTCCACTGTATGTAGTATTAAGAACATAGATTTTATTTAAGTCTTGGGGAAAGTCTTTTATTTAAGTCTTGGGAAAAACCAGGAATGCCTTTTACAGAAGTACAGGATCAAGGGAAAATTAATAGCAAAGGGTGCTTGGGTGAAGGGGACTCAAGGACTCAATGGATGTTCTCATCAAACTTTTCATTCAAAGAGAAAAGCTAAAGTAAGACAGATGCACCCATCAAAACAAAGTCTGACTGTGTATTTCTTTTATCTTGATTTGCTGAAAAGGGACTGCCAAGAACTGATGGGATCCACAAGACTAGGAGAGGGAATATCATCTTCACAAGTGGACATCATAACTTGGTGATGAAACCTCTAAATAAGGCTTGGCACAGGATGTGTTCCTACGCTGAATGGTAGGTTAGGAAATGGGGGAGGTATCATCGAGAGAAAGCTGTAAGGACAACATTCACATCCTCAGTTAGAAAGGAGGACATTCACAGACTTAAATGCCTGTCCATTCACCCAAGGAGAATAGTAAGTCTGTACACAGACTTCAAAACAATAGGTCATCTTTATATATATAAGTGCATTCTATATAAACTAGTTTTACTAATAGACATTGTTAAAAGCTTTCTACTCCTATGTAAAGCAATGCACTAAAACAGCTTAAGGAAGTGGGATGTCAGGGAAGCTCCGTCTCCAAGGATTTAAGACCAAATCAAGAACATCTATTGGCACGCCTTGTATACTGACAGACAGGCATTAGAGGGCAACTTAGCTAATGGAGGATTCCACTTTTTCTCACTGCTGTGCTTTATCAGTTACCAAAAGATGAGGAAATTGTTATCAGCAGTGAAATTTTACTACAGACCATCCTGCATTTAACCAGTAATACCAAGGGATTGTGGAAAAGGTTAGGAGAAAAGCAGAAGAAAATTAAAATCTGAAAAAAAAACCCCAAAGCCCTAGAATAAAAAAGCAATCTGCAAAGAACAGGAGTCAAAGAGAAAACCAGAAACTACCAAGTGTAAGCTAAATCAAAGTATCAAATGCAAATCCTGCCGATGAAGGGAAATGCTTATTGTTCTGTCAGCATGCACGAGGTTAAATAGCATTTTGCTCTGGAAAAAAGGTTGTTTTGATCACAGAAATTAGGCTTGTATCTTCAACACAAATCAACCAGTAAGTGGTAGGTGGACATGAAGGTGAGACTTTCAGAAAGGGACAAATCGATTACACACAAGGCTTGTTCTGTAGTAGTTCTGTTGCATTGTTTTCTGTGTGGTTTTAGTGCATTTTGGTTTGGGGATGTGGGGTTTTTTTTTAATTGACTTGTTCATAAGCCTTTAGAGGTAGCAACATCTTTTGCTCATCCCATTTCTCCCTGAATACTGGCTTTCAATTAGCACACCCTGAGGAACTTTATAGAATACAGTTAATGGCTGGTATTACATACTGCTCTTCCTGGAGTGTACTCTTAAGAGTACTTTGTTTCTTATTCAATATGAACTGATCAGAACAAAGATTTGGATCAAGTCCTGGCTAAAATGTATTCAAAAGTTATAAAGTCCAAAATTTAGAAGTCATCATTGACACATATTTGCAATAAATATAGAGTAGCACATTTATCAATTAAAATAAGAAAAAAAAACTGTTTTAAAGTGATTTTCACCTAGAGTTAGTCACAGAATACCAGAGTTGCTGATATTACACAGATTTTCTGAAAATCATCTAGCTCAATGGCCCTACTCAGGCCTATACCTTGTTGGGTTTTCAGTATTTCCAAAGACTGAAACTCCAAAACCTCTTCTCCTGTCACTGGGAAGAATCTTCCGCTGCCTTCTTTACTTCCCCCCTCCATCAGATATTTATCAGATCTGAGTCTTCCCACCCTCTCTTTGTATGAGAGAGGCTCCAGTCCATTCTTTGTGGCCCTTCACTGGCCTCAGTCCAGTATGTACGTGTCTGTCCTGTACTGGGTAGCTCAGAAGCGGACATGCACTCCAGATTTGCCACAGCTTGTCTGAGCAGTGAGAAAGCATCACCTACCTCTAGATGCTGCTAAAGCTTTTCCTAATGCAGTCTGGGAGGGGAGCATTGATTACTCAGAGAGCACCCAGCTGTGCTGAATTCCCAGAAAATTTACGGAGTTTCCCCCACCATGTTGTCCTGTAGGCAGTTCTGTATTGACGTGCATGCACATACTTAGGTTTCCTGCTTGTAAGTTTTGTTGACTATGTCTCTCCTGTCCACATCATCCTGGTTTAAAGCCTCCTCACCAAGTTGGTCAGCCTGTGGAAATCATAGTTGTGCCCCATTTTACAGTATTGATCCCATCTCTTCCCAGACATCCTTGATCCTCAGAGCAGGTTCCATGACAAAAACAGTTGAATCCCTGTTGTTGACACCAGCTACACAACCAGTTGTTGCCCTGCAAGATCTGTCCATTCTGCCTCCAGCCCTTTCTCCTCAGCTGCCCCAGTGGACTGGGCCACCTGGGCTCGCTCATGCCTGGCCCTTGCCCTCAGAGCCAGGTAGCTGACCAAGTGTCTTGCCTGACTATATGACCAGAGGATCGCCCATGTAGGGAGATAGAGTAGAAGTAGTACACTGTGCATTTCAGCAGTGGTGAATCAGGTCTGAAACATAAAGACAATTAGCTACTAAGTACCTTTAAAAGATTTTTTTTCTTTGTAAAACATAATGTGAAATGGATCCAACAAAGCTGCCATACAGGGAAAATCTCTAAAATGCTGCTATAATAATTCCAACAAAATGGATTATTGTTGGTGATATTTGAGACATTTAGATTAGAAAATTATTATGAAGGCTCTGCATATGGGAATAATAAAGCTAAAATAACTGGCTGAAGAAAAATTATTCTGATTTACAGGAGGGTCTTTTTCAGTTTAATTTATATTCAGTCTGAATCACCATAAATACAAAAATTATTCTCCAAAAATATAAAAAAAATTCTATTCATATCACAAATGCAAAGTTTAATTTTGTATTTAACAGCATCACAATACAAAGTGACCTAGAACTGGGCCCTGAGCTTCCCAGTGACTAGCTGAAAAAGTAATCTCATCATTTGTGTAGGGAATATCTTGAGTCCAGAAATTATTCCATTCTTTCTAAAAACTTCAATCTTGTGCCTACAAATTCCTCATGGAATTCTTTTCTATCAGCTGAAAATTGTGAAGTTCATAATGAGAAGGGGCTTTTTTTTTTTTTTTTTACATCACCGAGCATTACCCAGCACTTCCCCAAACTCTGACAGGGTCTTCCTGGTTTACATTTAGGTTGTTTGAGTTACAGAACTGAGTAGTCTTTGAATTTTATTCAAAGACACAATAAAGGCTAATTCACAATTAATACACATTCATTTTTCATTGTTCTAAGATTTATAATTCTGTCTCTTGTAATTTTTTTTTTCATTCTATGGGGCCTACAATACAATAATACATATCAAAATCCAACCACAAAATGGAAGATGAAAAAGAAATTTAATTATTTCAAGAGATTCCTTAACTCTCTGCAAATTAATCCATTCAGCTTTATCAAATTAGTAGCCTGATGACAAGATGATTGTTTGAGCTGGGTTTTCAGGATGGTATCTACTGGTGTTAAAAACATGAAAATTAAATGTACAATTGCTTTTCAAATTTACTTTGAAATGCAAATTTGGATGTACTTGTTGCCTATGGACCTTTTCTTTTGAAACAAATACAAGCAGAAGGTCACTAAACAAGCATTCTGAATCAAGCACTTCTGATCACTTTGCTTCAATTATTCTAATAAATCAATTGTAACTAATGCATCCACAATTACACAGTGTCAAATGAAATGTGTATTTACTCAAGTGACAGACAAGTGTGATGTCCTCAGACATTTGGAACATTTTACAAGCTGAGAGACTGGAAAAACACACTCAGATTTCATCTTAGTGCTCTTCTATTGTATCTACTTTTCTGGTTATCAAAACATCTGCACAAATAAAAAATTCTTTTCACATGTAGTGAGAAAAGTTCAGAAAAAAAGCCAGGAAAGCAGTAAATTATTCAGCTGCCCTGTCACACATTGAATGCTGTAAGTCTTTTAGCTATTTGTGCTAGCTGCTGTTTAAAGATATCCACAACCTCCTGCCATTGCTCAATATGAAAGTCAGTAAAAGGAAAATTCTTCAATTTATTTAGAGAGAAGGAAAAATCTTCATCAGGCACTGGAAGAGGAAGTGAGTAACTTTCCAAATTAAAAACAACCCTGAAAAACAGGCTAGCTTTCTCCATAAAAAGAAGGGAAAAAACTGACAGAAATATGGAAATACTGACTACATTGAACTGAAATTTTAGAAGTCCCCAGGGAGATTTTTTTTCTGTGACATATTTTTTACAATAATGATAATAAAATAACAGTAGAAAATAACATGAAGGCAGCCATACTGTCATACCAAAGGTATACTTAGCTGTGGGCTAAGCACACAGGCATTTGGATCTGCTGGTTTCAGGTGACTAGCTCTAGTGCTGGGCCGGAAGAGATTGTGGATTACCACACATCTTTTCAACGTGCTCATGATTTTATACAACTCCTATCATTTTTGCGTTATTTTGGTTCTTCTAATGAGCATCACAGGTAGAGAAGTCAGTCTGTTTAGTTATTCTTTGTAGCAAAGCTCATATCTCTATTTAATTGCCTATGCAACACCTCTGGGTACCTCTTCTTTCAATATTGCTGTTAAAACGAGGATAATCAGAAAGGAACAGTTTTCCAAGTACAGATGAATCACAAAATTAAACAGAGGAATGACAATGATCTGTATTATTTCTATTTCCTGTTGTAAAGATTCTTAGGGGAAATGAAAGCTGCAGTCTCTTTACTTTTCAACTGCTGACAAGCAAAGAACTGCTGGTTCCATAGAACTAGTTGCTGTTAACAGTGAGATGGAAAGATCAACTTGCAATGCAGTTTAGCAAGTTCAAAATTATTCTTCTCCCATATGCTTCAGTTCACATTTGTCTACATAAAATTTGGAGCTTGTTTAATACTTTTTGGAAATCCAACAAGATGTCCCTCATCTACTTGCTTGTTAATTTCTTAAAGGTTTTCAATGTATTCATGGCTTCCTCTTACACAATGTGTGGTGAGTCTTTATTACTATGTCATATTTACTCACACTTCAGCCAATTCTCTTCTTTAGATGGCATCCCATCGGTTTCTTTACAGTGGTCACAAGGCTTCCTTTCTTAAAATGTAGCAATGCATTTCCTATTTTGCTGATACTGAGAATGTTTCAGGTGACAGTCAGCAATCCAGCTATTTCTATCATGAGTTTCTTTAAAATTATGTTTCAAGCCTTCGAGTAACCTGTGATCAGCAGGATATCTGAATGCAACAAATCCTTTAAAATACAATAAAATATTACTTTCTTATTCCTGAAGAAGCATTACATTTTCTTCAAAATTATAAACAGTCTACTGTCAGGCCTGACAAATTTCAACCCTGGTCTAATGACATTTTTAAAGCCTGGTTTCTTGGGAAGCCTCCAGACAGGAAACATCTGCTTTGTCCCACTAGAAGCTTAAGCTTTTACTTCTAAATTTGCCTTATACAATATACTAATTTTCAAAAACAGAATATAAAAGACTTAAATTTATTCTTTGATTTTATTAGGTACTATACATTAATTGCAAGGACTGTGAGTGCACAGTATTTCCTGATTGAGCCTGTTTTTCTAATCTATAATTACTGACATTTGAGCCTTTTAATAGCATCAGTTGTACACTGTAAAAATCTACCAGTTATATGCAACTGACAGACTACTAAAATTCCTGATTTTGAACCAAGACTCAAGTGTTTGGGTAGTGCATTAACAGAACAAGAAAGGGTGCATTATCTCACAAAATACCCTGTCTAATGACAATGCAGATTGGGAACAGAAAGAGATAATGTGATGATATTCATCCATACAGAAGACAGCAGCCTACACATGCTGGCAACTTAATTTTTTTATAAGGAAAGCAAAATTTTAAAAAGGAACTTAGAATTAATAATAAAGGGCTGCTTTACAGATATTTTCAAGGAGTCTTCCAAATGTGAATTCTTGCAAAGGAAAGTTAAAGAGATATTCTGGCTGATTCTCACAGAATTAGAAAAGACAGTTTCTAAAAGATCTTCAGAGACATATGTGTAATGTGACCCAAGCAGGAGGAGTGAGCTGAGAGAAGAAAAAACACATTTGTTCAAAAAAAACAGCTAAGCTGAAATGCTATTTTTATGGCATTTCAGACAGATATTAACAAGACAAGACTGTATTTATCTACCCAAAAGGTAAAAGAGTTATGTAATAAAATTTGATGTGACCTAATCTTTACAAATGTATACAAATGACTGCCTACATCCAAGATTCTTGACAGAAAATATCTGTTAGAATCAGGATAAACCTGAATGTGAAAAACTAAAGGGATGTTCAAATCAGAGAGGATTTATATAACAGAATGATCAGAGAGATCTAGAGACATACACAAAATGTGGTAAAGCTCCATACTAATAATACTGAATTTTCACTAAATACAGAAAAACACAGGTTAGAGACAAATCTGAGTTTTACTGCCTCTGGTTCACGCCTAGATTATAGACAGTAGCTAAATTAATATTAGCAAATTCTGTTAATCGTATAAATCGGGTAACAGGGAAAGTGTGATGGATTCAGGACAGAACGCTATGGATGAAAACACTTAAACCATTGTGAAGAACGTGCTGAAGGGTAAAGAGAAAAGAACATATGAAAGGAAATCATACTGCATTCATCCTTTCCATTACTGTAGCCATTCAATCAGATTATTTTATTATTTAGATCAACAACAGTAATCACAGAATGGGTAAGGCTGAAAGGGACCACAGTGGGCCATCCTAGAGCACGTGGCACAGGATTGTGTCCAGATGGTTCTGGAATATCTCCAGTGAGAGACACTCCACGACCTTTCTGGGAAAAATGCATCCAAAAAATTTCCCAGAGAATTTATAGATTCCCCCATCCCTGGGAGTGTTGGATGGAGCTCTAAGCAATGTAGTCTAGTGAAAGATGTCCCTGCCCATGGAAGGAGGGTTGCAACTAGATGATATTTAAGGTCCCTGCTACACCTTCCCAAACCATTCTATGATTCTATGAATTTTGGTATTATTGTGGTATTTTCCCAAATACTTGATGCAGTGGAAAGACTTCATTGAGCTAAACAGGCTTTGAATCAGTGTCTGTTCTGCCCTCTCAAAATATATTTTTGCCCTATAATATTCTAAAAAGGCAATTTGTCTAAATCAAATTAGCACATCAAAATATTCTTAGCACTAATTAACTAGAAAATCAAGAGTTATTTAACCAATTAGCATATCAGTGCTCCCCAGAGTCAAGTAATTTATTATTTTACTTTCTGCAAATATCCCTACCAAGTGGAGTGAGGCAAGTATATGACGATTCGGAAGCATGTTTCTTATTATTTGAAAATTAGAAAATGTAATAGATCTATATTTTTAGAAACAGTCTTGATTGAAACTCAGAAAACAAAGAGCCCTAAAGTAGTATGTGTTCCCAGTTGCACACAGTGGTTTTCTTTAATCCAACACTTGCCTTAAAATTCTGTGAATCAACTGCTCAAACTCCATTTTACTCAGAGCATGGGGATTTTAAGTTGAGGAACACCAAAATTTCAAGTGTTTCCCTAGCCATTTTTTTTTTAGCTAAGACCAGGAAAAAATTATAATCTGGCTATCTCTGCTCTTTAGGTTTCAATTTTTTCTCACAACTTGCATTATGTAATGTGGAACAGGTGTCTTGGTCTTAGGAAGCTATATTGCAATTTATAGTAGTTTTCAATAAAACACTATCCTTACTTTCCTAGAGCAGTAAATTTTACTTCTTCTGTTCACTGAAAATTGTTTTAAAATTGTTGTGGCTTTTTGCGATATATTTACATTTGGGCAAGAAGATATTTTCTGTACACAGAATGAGAATGTATTTTATATTTATTTAGTTCCACAGCTCAGAGACCATGTGCTTGCACAAGTGGAACAGGGTTTATTCTGAGGCAATAAATACTTCTCTATTACTATGAAATGCTCTATTTTATTCTGTTAGGCATTATCATGAGTATTTTACTGAAATACTGAAAATGAATTCTGGGGATTTTTTTTTGCAAATAGAGAGCAGGGAATCAAAGGATTAACACTGCACAAATGCAACCTTGAAAACTCAGTACCCCACAGTTAACAGAGCAAGTTGATCAAAAGACATTTTTCTGCTAATAAGAATTTTGTGTAACTTACACAGCTAGTGATTGCAGCAGCTGAAGGAAGTGCCCTTGACTTTGTGTTGCCATCCCTCTGCCCTAGCTCACTGTCCCTGCAGCTATGTGATGAGATCAGGAGCTTGCCCATCTCTCAGATGCTTCACTGCATATTCCATCTCATCTCAGCTCTTCTGCCACTTCCAGTCTAGACCAAGATGCCAGACTCTGCCCTGAAGTGACCAGTGTGCACACAGCAGTTCTCTCCTGCAAACTCTGCTATGTGGGCAGTAGTCTTCAACCAAGAGGACTACCAATAGCTAAGATGACACTATCCTAAGTAATATTTTCCAAATATTTTAACTGAAATTTTTCATGAAATTTTTTCAATGACTAGGAAAAAGAGAGCTTGAGTTTACATTAAGATACTAGAAAATGTGTTTTAAACTTTCAGTCTTCCTGCTTGTATTGTGAAGACTGACAGCTAAAATCCAGGATATTGTTGCATGGCAGAGACACATATTTTTTCTCTCAGAAATACTAAGCATATTAGCAAGACTGGTTAAAAAAAGACTTAGGGAAAGAAGCACGTATGTGTTTGATATATTTGTCTCCAGTTTTCATGGAAAAAAGCCCCAAACTTAATAATTCTCTATAAATAAATAAGATTGCAAGATCCTCTATGAGGATTTTCTTCCAAAATTTTGGCTGGCTGCTGGGATAAATCCATCATAACTAAGAAAAACTAGTGGGATTTTAAGTAAACAAAAATAATTACCTAATTTAAAATCACTTTTCAGTATTTAATTTTAATTTAAATTAGTTTTGCAACAAACAGTACAGATTGAGATAAATTTACTGTTGCCTTCGAAACAATGTACTTCAAGCAGCAGATGAATTTCAGATGTGTTACTTGTCTAATAAATGCCCAGTATCACATTCCAGAGCATTTCTAGGTTTTTTCAGAGCTCCTTTTCCAGTCTCACCTACTACAATCCTGCTTGACATATGGAGCACTGTCAAATCGTAGTATTGGTGAGATTGTATCATGACCTAAAAATTAATCTGACTGCAGTAGAAATAAATTAACTTAAATAATTCACAGCAACATGCAGACTGACCTGTCCAATAATAGGTTAGGTGCAAATAAAAGCTTTCCTGGGTGTTCCATGGAGCGCCACACTAAGCCGATCATCAGTATCTCTAACCAGGCACATTCCAGTAGATGGACCTGATCATGGAGTGTTAAATCCACAAATCCTGAAAGAATAAATAGGAGACAGTAAAAACACTCCAGTTTTGTAAGTGGAACAACATTATTCAGAGAACCAGGTTAAAAAGTGCATTAGAGCTGGATAACCAAAAAGAGCAATAAAACATACATTTGTTCTCTTTATATTTTGGGCTGAGTTTTGTCCACTGGGGTTCTATGCTAAAGAACAGTCAGCACTTTCTAGCCTCCTGTTTCTGTGCTGGCTCTACCCTACCCCAAAAGCAGGGCAAGAGCCCTAACAGCATCTCCATCCCCCACACCTGTTACCAGGGGCCTGGGAAGGCAGGTGCATGCTGCAGAAAGTGGCATCCCTCTGCTCCAGCACCACGCTGCCTGCAGCATGGTGGAGACAAAATAGAAAAATGCTTCTTATAAAACAAAAAGACAGCTCTAATCAGCTAACCCTAGAGCACCCATCTCCTGGTGGAATGCTGTTTTAGACTCGTGAACAATTCACCATACTGCAAGTGTGGTACCTATGCGGAAGAGGCCCTGATACAGCGTTTCAAATAAACTAGGGAGCAAATGATTATGACTGCACAATCAGAATTCACTGATGAAACACCTGTTTCTACTGGACTGTAGAACTTGGAGGAAGGAGGTGTATTTAAATGCTAGAAACAATGAATGCAAAATAAAAGATGGCTTATAACAATACTACAAAATATGAAAAAAAGTAATAATGGTGATGGTAGATGAAGCATAATCAGAGTGCTTTTCCCTGTGTTCATTTTGTGGAACAGATATTAGTATTCTTTGCTTTGGAATTCTCACTTTTTATGAATGTTATTTTCAAACCAAAGATAAAACCAAAGGGGAGATTGCATAATATAATTTATTAGATCTTGCATAAGTTTTTCCTTGAAATTAGAATGAACTTCCTAAAATAAAATGGGCAGAAGTTCCCTTAAAACAGATCTTATTTATCTTTTACTCAGTGTTGCAAGTAAAACACATTATTGAACTTTGCCATATTTTTTTTTTTTTTTTGTAATTGTAATGATTTGTACATTCAAGATACAGGTTATGTGATAAACTACCTTACCAGCCCTAAAATGGCAGGGATTTTCCTTCTGTGTTGTGTCCTCTCAAAAGGTATATACTGAGTCAGTTTTGAGCAATATACCTGACATACACTCGAGTACTATCTTGAGACAAAAGAAGAAAAGAGGCACATATTTTTACAGTTAAATGTTGTGCTAGGAAATTTACTTTTCAAATAACAAAGAAGTAGAGAAGAAACAAAATACAGTTCACAATAAATTAGAAAATATTGTTAAGTTTGGTAAAACAGTTGTTGATATAATAATTTTTAATTAAAATATCTGTGAGCGCTAATCAATCTATTATTTAAAAATTATCCAAAAAAAAAAAAACAAACCAGCTTTGACACATCTGAAATAAGACCCACCTATCAATCATGAGAAGTGAATTTAGGCAGTTGCAGTACCTGCTGTTTTTATGAAAGTGGTAACAATAGGGGAAAGAAATAATTGCCTTTTTTTGTATTTTTCCTTTATAACCAAGTACAAAAAATGATTTTCAGACTTCAAAGACTGATGGAAGGGCATTTGCCTGAGTCATCGAGGAGCCTGAACAATACAGCTGAAACTTAAAAGAGCAACATTCTCAACTATAAAGCATTGGTTACAGCAGTCAAGAACAAAATTGGCAGAAAGAAAACATCTGTATATGGAGAACAAATAATAAACACCAGGTTTTCTATTAAGTATTGCCTTAGTATGACAACACATAATTGCTTGATGGTAAATTTATTATCTTGCTGTTGATAAAACTAGCTAGTTAGTTTAGTTGGCAAAACTAGATGTCCTGCCCAGAGAAGCTGTGGATCCCCAACCCTGGAAGTGTTCAAGGCCAGGCTGAATGGGATTTTGAACAACTTGGACTAGTGGAAGGTGTCCCTGCCCATGGCAAGGGGGTTGGAACTAGATGATCACTAAGGTCGCTTCCAACCCAAACCATTCTATGATTCTATAAAATAACAGATTCAGTGAAACAAAGATATTTGATACTATAAAAGCATACAACACATTAACTGAATTAAAATATTTTAAACTTCATATTTCATCATGGCAAAAGGGTAATGAACTTAAATGTTTCTAAATGGAGGCCATACAATTTACTTCTTTACCCTAGACAAATTTTAATGATGGCATAGGTCAGATGTCCTGTTGGCACATGGGGAATAATGCAAAAACAGGATGATAATGCAAGCAACGTAAATCACTCGTGACGTTCATCATGAATAAGCTTAAACCCAAGAACATTCAGCATATTTACAAGATGAAGTTCTGATATAATTATACAGTAGCAGCTGTGAAGGGGACTTGGAAATGATGGAGGAAAATCAGCCCAGTTTGAGCTACATCTAATGAAGACAATGAACTTTATAAAAAGTCGGGGAAATTCTGAGAGCATAAGAAAATTGAATTACTTGGTGCTACCTGACTTTGGTATATAACATCCTTCAAGTGGGATAAGAAGTTGGACAGAATGGTAGAGAAAGGTCAAAATGAATAAAGTATTGAAAAATATGCCCTCTGGCGATGAATAAGAGGAATATAGTTACTCTTTGTGAAGCTAAATACTCTAGAGGGGTTAAAGGACCTCAATGGATAAATATCCAAAGAAAAAGAGAATAGCATTACAAAAGGTAATGGCATAACATAAAGAAGCCCATGCAGGAAGATAAACCTGCTGCAAGTCTGACTACAAATGAGGGACCATTGTTAGCAACAAAAGTAGCTATTATCTAAGCAACATATTGAATTTCCTTGAATTTGCTCTAATTTGAAACATTAATCAAGATTTAATTATTTTTTAAGACATATTCTTGTTCAAGCAAGTTAATACAGAATAATACTACAGAAGGTTAAATTAAATTATGAATAAATCATTAGTCACTTAATCATTTGGAGCCTGCTGCACTTTTTTTTTTTTTTGCTGAAATTATGTGTAAATGTGCAGAGAATTCTCAAATATCAGCGTTCTTTTAATGTTGACAAGTTTTGAAAAATATTTTTCCAAAAGTATTTTTTAATTTTAAATGTTTGGTTACTGTGCTTTGAGGAAGAAAGAAATTCACTTCACTGTTGAAAAATTAATTAATTGCAGTTTGGCTGTAACCTACATCTCACTCCATACACCAGACTGACCAGCTTTGTGACCTTATATCAAAATCCTCATGTCGACAAAGCCCACAAGGCCTGGATTGCCACTAGTCCATTCATCTATCACATGTCTGGCAGGAGAAAGACACACACAGAATAAACGCCATTGCTAGATCATCCTTTTTTGTTTCCAAAACAGATAAATTAACAGCATTTCCGAGTGACTGCCAACAATGAACACAATGAATGTTCCACAAATTCTTGTATGTATATGGAAATCTGAACTTCTGAAAAGCCAGAATTGTCTTCAGAGTACTCAGCTAGCAGGAGGGGGCAAACAAACTCCACTTTTGTGGAGAACACAAAAGTGTAATGTTCAAATTAAACTGATTATCCTTTCTAATATAAAGCAGCAGTGTGTGCTGTATCAGTGACAATATGACACAAACCTCTCTTTCAGACAATAAGACACACTAAAGTAGGAGTGGGTCCATGGGGTAAAAGCTATTAAAAGCCATTAAAAGCCCCATTTTGGAAAGCATGACATTAGATTTGGTAATCCAAAACTGTATGATCCCACCATCCTAAAAAAAAATGAAGACAGTATCTATTTGCCTAACATATGAGCAAATCTCCTTATAACCTGGGAGTTTGGGCAGCACAAGGACTAATGGAAGTAGCATTCAGTAAAGCATATACCCTTGAGAAAAGTGGTTTATGCACTAATTGTTTGATTGCAGTAAGGAACAACATAAAGCTCAGATGATTTTCATTTTTTGCTACTGTAACATACATTGTGGACCCTTCAGTCCTCTGAAATAATCACTACCAACTCATGTATATGTAATATGTGTGTCAAATTTTACCAATCATTTTTAAACTAGTAAATTCATCATTTGCCTTAGTGACTTTTGACCAAATAAGTAGCTATCTGTTTTATGAGAAACAATTTCTGTAGCAATTACCATTCTCTGAAACCCAATACCCAGTGTCACTGCAGATTTAAACCTACAACAGTAACTCCTCCACTGGGTATTTACTAACATTAGGGGATCATTATCATAATTTTGTAGTTTCTACTGGTACTCATAAGACACAACTATAGGGTGTCCAGACTGTTCAAAATCAGTGGTGTAAAGGTGAAAACAAATGACAAAGGAACATTTATTCTTACATCTGATCCAACTCTAAGCCAACCTATATGTTTATACTGTATCTCTTAATTACCATTATGGGTACTTAAAATATGAATGTCAGCCAATTTTTGCAAGAAAATCAACATTATTGTGTCATAAAGAATGACTCTATCTCCAGATGCTTTGAATGAAAGTAAAATAAAAGCAATAAATAGCTTTGAAAACAATAGCAAAGCTCCGCAAAGTATCCCGTTTACAACAGCAATAGATACCATCTTTTTATGGCAAAACATGCAACAGGAGAAACACACGCTTCCACAGGAAGTTTCCTTGTGCTCCAGAGGCATGCTGCTCGGACTTGCAGAGCTGAAAATAGTCTTTTTTTGCTTGATGTCTCTTAACACTTTTCCAAGGTTCTTAGTCATTTAATGCACTTCAGATATGTTTTATATACTCTGAAGTAGTACTCTACAGTACAAAGTTTCACACCCTCAGTTAACACTAGGCAAATAACAATCTCCTGTTGTTCTGAAAAAAAAACCCCTTCTGTCTCTGACTTTCAGTTGATACATCTAATTATATTATTGGAAGATTCCATCATTCCTTAGGTCATCATCTCACTTCTCTGTTCCAAACATTTTTAGCATATTCAGTTACTCCTTAGATGACAGTTATCCTGTTCACTTTTGAAACAATGCTGTCCTTCTTGGAGCATTTTCCAGTTAACCTACATTCTTTCAGAGACAGTGAGACTAGGACTGCAGAGTTTTTCAATCTGCCCTTATCTTCCTCACATTAGTCAACTTAATAACATCCATAATTTTTATCACTATTATTCACACCCTTTTTTTCTGGCTAACTTCTTAATATGCTGAACTGCCGCTGTGGGGTTCTGATGCTGATTAGCACCGGTGTGCCATGGCCCTCCTGAAATAAGTGTCCCGCAGGGAACAGCCCTCCCAGGAGCCCTGGCAATGCCCCTAAGCAGCCAGTGATTTCAGGAAGAATAGCAATATGTCAGCTGCAAGTGATTTCAGCTCTTGTGATTTCAGCTCTTATAATGCCGCTCTTCTAAAATCACCCAAAACGCGGACTCAGGAATGGGGCGGGGGGAGAGAGAGAGTGAGAGTGAGANGTCTCATATAGCAGTTCCATAGGTAGCCTTTATTGTTCAGCTATCCTGCAAAGGGGTGGGTAGGAACGAGACCACCTGAACTTGGTGGCACAAACAGGGGCTTTTTATGGGGAAGGTAAGGGCTGGGGTGGAAATCCTTGGGCCAACAGGGTAAGGGCTATTACCATAAAGAAACAAGGCATGTTGGGAGTGCCTCTGAACTCACCCTGAGTGTGAGGAAGGTTTCTTTATGCCTGGGGAGATTCTTTTTGCCCTCAAGCCTCAGTCCTCCAGGGGCGTGCAGAGAGCTCCTGTGCCAGGGGCTCACAGCCCTCCATACTGAACAACATAGGGCTAACTACTGAACGCACACGACGTAACTCCTGACACGTTATCTCTTTCCTAAAGGTCGTGTCTTTAACTTGATAGCGACAGAAATTTCTTATAGTAGTTCGTATGACAAAAGGTACGATAAACTGATGATAAACTATACCAAAATATTATGGGAAATCAGAACATTTACATTTTGTGTCTTAAATTCACACAGACAGACCACTGGTTTTTTTCTATCTTTATGCAGTGTTTTGAAAACAGGCAACAACCACTGAAAAAGGCTGTTGTTTACAATACAACACAGTATCTCAGTTATTTGACCATCATGTAATAGGCCACATTTGGAACAAAATGCTAATTAGGCTGGCAAAGACAGCAGGAAAGTAGTGGTGGGTGCTGTAACCTAATTGCTAGCAACCAATCAATAAAGCAACAAAATAAAGAGAGGTTTGTATAGAGAAAAACATCTAAGTAGATGAAAGGCAAAAAGCCTTAAAATAATTCCTATGGCAAGTTCTGTTCTCAAAAACACAGCCACAGAGAGGAAAAACGTCTGTTCCTCCTAACCTAAAGCACATTGAAGGACCAATACCTCAGTCACCACTGTCTGATTAAGTGGTGAAATCTGTGCCTGTCTTAATGCTAGGAGCTTGGTACCCAGCCTCTCCACTTTAAACAGAGTGGTGAGAATGGATCTATGCATGTATCTAGCATAGAAGATGACATTTTGTTCTGAAATTGCACGGATCGCTCAGCCTCTTCAATCTTTAAGACTGAGCTCTGAAACCTCTTAGTTAAGAGGTGGCTAAAAACCACACCTTGTCTGTACACAAGAACAGCAGAGGAAAACAAATTCCAAGGCCAAATGAATCAGAGAATCAAAACCACTGTTTTCCTTGAGCCTCAGTATTCACACGGCTATTTCTATAGTGCTACTTATTCCTAATTCTTTCCACAGATCTTAAGACCAAAATTATAAGACACTTTTATTAAGTTCTCCCTCCTAAGGGCACTTACAGTATGACATGGACATATTGGTTTAATTGTTTACACAACACCAGTGTTTTAAATCAAGACTTATTTTGAAGTACAAAGATCAAAGATCTCTAAACCTCAACATTTTCAATCCAAATATTTTGCTGAAAGAGTAGTCTCATTATTTCATTTTTTTTGAAAAGGACATTGCTTTTCTTTCTGTAAGTGTGGTCAGAAAAAAATTAACTACAATTTACTGAGTTCCTGGGTGGAAAGACTAAAAGGCAAACACAAAACAAGTGGTACAGTTGTAAGAGCCTCTAACTATTTTGTCTACTCTTTCACAATTCTCTCTTTTCGCTGCCTGTATAATTATAATATAGCAGAACACCAATCCAAACTTACACACTGTCTCATCTGAGTGTAAACAGTCTGTCAGAAATTAAATTTCTTGAGATCAGAGAGAACAGCATCTGCTCTTAATTACTGTTAATTCCTTTTTAAAATTACACTTCACATTTTGCCATTTTCAGCTTTAATGGTTTTAAACTTCTTTCTGAAAAATAAAAATTACAATTTACAGGTGTAAACTTAATATGGGTTAGGAATGTTTGGGGTTTTGGGCAAAAAAAGTCAGAAGGATGATGAGGCCCTGCTTTCACAGTCTGTATTTGAAAGTAAAGATCAAGCAAGCCTTTGCTCTTCACCTCTGGTGGAGGTTGCCATCCTCCCTGAGCTGGCCTTAGGACACGTGCCTTACTGTTGGCAGGTAGACCATCCCAGCCAATCTCCCTACCTGACACTGTTTCCAGAGAAGGATGCTGCAGAGATGTCACATTCATTGCTTTTATTTCCGATTCCATTTCTAGAAGCTGGTCTGTTCTGCTTCCACTTCAAAGCTGCACCGTGAAGATTCTGAAATGCATTTCTCAGATAAATGAGAACCATTTCAGCTCCTTTCCAGGAATATGTAAATTTATCACTCAATGCTTTCTGCTTGCACAAAAAGTGCATATTTTTTTCAGACCTGTTCACTCCACATCTTTTCAGAACAAGAAGTCTAAAAAGTTTCTGAGGCCATTCAGTCCAAGTAGCCAGTTTCTTGTTCTGTACAGGAATCTCTCTGTCTCTCCTCAGGTACACACCAGTCTAAACTATGACTACGTGTATCCTGTATACATCAGTTCTATTAAATACTGTCATATTTTGAATTTCCTAGGCCAGAACAAGCTTGTAAATAAGTTAGGCAAGTAAAAGTTGTTCTACTCGAAGTTAACACTTCACACCAAGCACAATTTTCATTTAGGACCAGGGAAACACTTCAGGTGTAGTGACAGACAATACCAGTGGTCAGACATACATTCTCTTCTGACAAATGTTGGCTGACAATGATCATAGGGAGATGGGACCATGTGCTGCCCAGGGGTCTGCAGGAACACCCAGCCTGAGAGCCAGCCCTTAGCTGTGCAGTGGTCCTGTGATTTTAGGTCCTTGGATTTTAGCCAGTTCTCCCTGAACAGCAGCACAAGGGAGTTACTCTGTAGGATTTATCTGACTGCCTGGAGATCTGTCCTATGCTGGTGGACAGTCAAGCTGTGTGTCCAAAGTTCAAGACTTCTTCCTTACTGTGCTCTCCCAGGCATGGACACAGACTGGAGAGAAGACAAGCTGGGTAGTGCTGTGGCTCAAGCCCACCATTGGCTCAGGACACAAACTCACCTAACTGTGGCCAAGTCCTGGATTTCTTGCACGTGTCACTGTGTCTGCCTTGACTTAAACACTGGGGTGTTTCTGCAACTGTTTCACTTTGTTAACCAACGATTATTCCAGAAAGTGCATTAGCAGCACCATTTAACACAAATACATTGAGGCCTTCCATCAGAGAACATAATAAAAGTAATTGGCACTCACATAGCACTTTACATTTTCAAAGGGCAGTAAAACCATTAAGTATTATTAAATGTATTTTATGGATAGAACACAGAGAGGCTAAGTGCCTCATCCAGGAGGAGGCAGGATTAGGACAGAGATGTCTCAGCACACTCTGTCATCCTTTCAGCCACAAAAATCTTTGAGTAGGAGAAGATTCCTTGAGCCAAGTGCAAGTTCTGTTTCTCGCAAATCAGTAAAAGGTAAAAAAACCAGAAGTAACTGTACTTTTCTCATAGAGAAAAAGGAAAGAAAGCTTTACTATGCTAGAGTTGGGGGGGAAATCGTTTAGAATGTGAGCAGAAAACCCAGATACAGGGAACTACACAAGCATTAACTTTAATCAGTCTCATTAATCCAGGCAAGGTAACTACCTATACAAAACAAATATTAGGCCTAAAGTTTTCTTCACCCTCTTAACAAGCAGTTTTAAAAATTATTTCAATAAGAACCTTGATCATAATAATTATAACAAGAGTAACAACAACTACTGTATAAGACTCTTGTAAGTGAAGGCTGCCTGCCAGTTTGCAAGTGAAAGTTTATCATACTTGTCTTGTAAAGCATGAAGGGAGACATACATATATTTTCTGCATAGAAAACATGCGCTACAACTAATCAATAAAAAGTGATGTTGCTTATTACATGGAAAATTCTTGCAGCAATATATAACAGTTATTTAAAGTGTGTTAGTGATAATTCGTTCCTGGACTGTAATCCAGATGTCTGAGACTCAGGGAACTCTAACAGTAAGACGCTACTTTATGGTTCTTTTACCACTGAGATCTGTGCCATTTCTCAGGAAGTTCAGGCTTGCAAATAAAAGGGACAGAATACTGTCTGCATACTGAGAATGGAACAACAGCAGCTGTTCCCTGTGATTTTGAGTGTAGAAACAGCCCATCAGCTGCATGTGAAGGCTTTCCTTTGAAGGTTGCCCTCTGAATTTTTCCCTGGACAGGTGAAGAAAGATACTATACCAAATTTATTAGCTGTTGACTAAAATAGATAGTATGAGGTAATACATCTTTTATTTATTGTCTCTGCAACAGTTAATTACATTACATTAAACTTATAACAGTACTTGGGCCAGTTGCAAGTAGTTTGGAGGGGTTTTTTTGGGGATTTGTTTTTTTGTAAGAGGTCACAGCTACGCAAAATGTTTTCCATCAAAAGCAGATGCAGCTAAAGTAATTTCTGGGGCTGGTTATGCATTCTTGACTGACTTTTATGAACTCAAAAGACACGCTCATAAATACATCTGCCCTCTCTCCTCCATTCTTTCCCCTCCTCCCCCAACTATGGCTGCCACACTCCTGGTCTCTTTTGCTGGTTTAAGTGTTCAGAAAACTGATGAAATAACCTGTCAAGAAGGAGGAGCATGAAAGCAACTGACAGGGAACTAAGGGAGTACCAACCACCCCGGATAGTTTACACTTTGTGTAAATCTGCCCCGAGACTTGAGGTCATGTCCAGCATGACTTGGATTTTTTTTGTCTGTTCAGCTGCATCCAAGAGAGTATGAGGTTTTCAGCATTTGTTTGACCTCCTAACTAAAGTACCAGGCTATGCTCCAATCACAACCTAAACCAAACGTAAGTGATGGTTTTGTGGCTGTCAAAAAAAATCATTTGAGGCAAAAGGTCTCATTAAGCAATCGCTCTTTGAGCAATCTCTTTAAGCAATCAGTTTTTAAGCAAACACTGGAGGGATAAAAAGGAAGTAGACTGAGGTAGACTCTTTCTGAGCTTTTTAAATGACCCTAGCATGCCCATGCAAGGTTTCAAATGGTTGCTTTAATACACAATTACTAGGAGAGAATTTTAAAACCAAAGATCAAAGACTTCCCAGTTGTTTTCCTCTTTTGCAGAGTGCAGCTACATGCTTTTGCTACATCCTCCTACTAAATTTATAAGCACTCTATTTGGCACTTCGGATAGGGCAGTACCCTAACAGTATCAGTGAGAGCAGCAAGCCAGGGGGTGGTGCACATGGAGCCCTGCCTGCAGCTGGCTTGGGCAGCATTGCATGCCCAGCCTTCACTGTGGCACTGAGAGGCAGACCTTGCTAGAGGAAGAGGCCCTGGAAAACCTCAGGGTGGATAAAGGCAATGCAGACATGTCACATGGTCTAATGGTCATACAAGGGGCAGGATCAGGATGGCAAGTGAACTAAACTAGGTTGAAGGGAGCGTGCAGGCCTACTTCACCAAGGGTAGCTCACATTTTTTCCACAGTTCATTTCTCCCACAAATATTACGCTGTAAGAATATCTCAATTTTTCCATTTTTGTCCTTTTTGTTCCTTTTATTCTAAGAGCTACATGAAAGACTTAAAGATCATCATAATGTAATAAAGAACATTTTAAAAAAGAGATAAAATTAGATTTTTGAGGTAACACAATTAATGGCCAGTTTCAGTCACTCTTCTAAACTAACATTAGTTATTTATTGAAGGAATTAGAAGCTGAAATTGAGGATTTATCCTATTCTTTCTGACCCCTAAAATCCTATTTTTACCCTTTTGACTATTTCCAATAATTCTGTTTAATTCTTTAAGAATTAAAGTTTTCCCACCTCAATTTATATCTCCACCCATGCCTGGAAGTTTTAAAACTGTCGCTTTTTGAATTTAATACTTTTTTGACTGCAAAAACTTTCGCATTATGAAATTGGGAGGGCTATGCTCTCCCCTTCTTCGTTCATAAAACCCAGTGAACAAGGCACTAAGCTTTTTTCTCCAGAGTCTCTTCCAACCCAGGGTCTACTGTAGTCACCACTGAACCAATTAGCATTCATTGCAGCAGCATCTGGAACTAGCAGAAAAGAGGATTATTTTCCAACCTAAGGAAAAGAGGGGAAAACTGTCAAGTTTGTAGTGAACAAGAAAATTAAAACTGCTGCAAGACTCAAATAGAAATTGCTCAGAACATAATGTGCTGTACCCAAGAAGTGAGGCACAACCTCAGAGTTCATGGTCTGGTCATTCTTTACAGTCACTAGGATATAAAACTAGCCTGACTAATGCACCTGCATCCATTTTATTTCTTCAGATTGTTCACTTTTGAAAAAGTATTCTTTCTGTCTATTGCACTTGTATGTGAGTAACAGAAGCTATATATATTTATATGTGTACTTCAGCATTCATTACATTGCCTCATACCTACATTGAAACAGAAACACAAGCACATATAAAGGAGGCTCAAATGTTCCCTTTTCCTCCTATTCCTTTCACCCCTACACAACTGGTTTTGAACAGAACCCAATCCCTGAAAAATTAGCCAAGAAATTGTAAGAATACATCAAAGAGAAGAAAGACAGCAAAATTAACTGCAGCAATTTCCTTTAACCACTACAAGAAGAGTATTTTAGCAGCTGTGTGGGAGTGTCATCATAAGACAGAGCAAAGGAATACTTTACAGGGAAAGCAAGACACCGGAATGCAGCTGGCAATTCGTATTAATTTTCTTGTCCAGGGAGAACTAATAAGCATCAAGCAGCATGTTTCCCCAGAACACAACATTGTCTTAAGCTCCTTTTCTTGCACACACTCCCTCAATGGGTAACAATCCCAAGGCACCCTCAGGAAACTGTCACGCATTGCATGGAGTGGGCTCAGGTGTGCACACAAAACACAGGTGTGGCACTTGGAGAACAGTCACCCTGACTTGAGCTCCTGTATATCCTGAGATATATACTGAGGCTAGAGCTGGTTGGAAGCACTCTGTCAGAGCATTTTACATTGGAAAGTGAAAGGCTGACAAGTTTAAAACACTCTGGCTAACATGTCAGATTTCACAAAATGAAAATAGACAAATAAAAATATACTGGTTTCTATCTGGAAACACAGTGTCCCTCACAGTTACCTTGTCTCAGTTTTCAGCACTCTACCAGGCACCTATTCCTACTCAGCACTGCAAAAGATACCTACACTTCTAGGAAATATAGGACCCCTTTTCCCAAAATGGTTTCTTTTAATTTTAAACTGATGAATAAAATATTTGAAATTTTACTGGTCTACTCTTTCATATTGAAAAAAATGTTTCACTTCACCCACAAAGATGGGTGAAAAAGAAGAAAGGTTCAAAAATTTAATTTTGTGTTAAGTGAGAATGTTTCTTTTTTACTGTTTGTATCTGCCATGAAACAAAGAAACTAATTATTTACACAACTGTGATGGAGACATCTGGAAAAGCTTTGGAACAGTGTACAAGCTCATCCAAAATGATCAGACCTATAAACTCCATTTGTCATCTTTTGAGACAGGACTGCAAAATTGCATGGAATTCCACTACATTAAAAAAAATAATAATCACTGTAATATCTTCTAATAAGTACAATAGCAGAAATTTAAAATAATAGAAGAAAAATATGTAAATTAAAATTGTGAAAGTTTTCCCTGGAATTACCATTTTGTATTTTTTCTAACTTGTAAAAAAAATGGTAGTTTTCATCTTTCTTATGTCAACAACATTTTGATTTATTTTGCTTTTCTTTCTTCTTTCACCTGCATATGCAATGCAAATTTGACGGACTCCCTACGTATGAGAATAAAACTTTGGCTTGGATCAGGAAATAGAGCCAGTTCACACAGTTCAGACAAAAACTAGGAGACTATTTTATGAACAGCATCATCGCACTGATCCTTGAAACACAGTTTGGATCATATACTGAAGACTTTTTCAGGCTCAAGGCTCCTATCCTCAGAGGCAGAAGAACTGTGTTTGGTTTAGGAATCCTGAGGCAGCAAATATTATCTGATTGTTACCCAAGTGATGTTTCCCACTTTTGATGATATCCAGAAGGTTATCGGTTCTTGTCATATACTTTTACAGTTCATATGTGTTTATATGCTTCCATGGCTGCACTGCTGCCACTATAAGAGTCACCAAGATGAGATGAAGTCATCCAGTATCTGCAACATGGACACAACCAAAATGGTCACACAGAACTGATGCTGCACTATGATGGTAAAAGATGAACTTATAAAGAACTAACCAGAGACAGAAAATATGAAGGAACAATGTGGTGTAAACTTGTCAAGCAGCTGCCACAGCACTCTAACTTCCATTATGTTAAATATGATTATTAATGGTCTGATGGGCCAAGAAAGCAATAAGGTAGCAAAACATAAGGATGACAGAAAATAATTTAACCTAATCAGGAAAAGTAAAACAGGAATTTCAGAGATACTCAAAGAAGTGAGTCACCTCCTAACTGTGCTAAGTCTGGAGTCAAACTAAATTTTAAGCGTTTTCAGGCTGCATCTTTGCACATATAACAATCAAAATAAGAACTGAGGAAGAGGAATCAAACGGAAATTTCAAAAATAAGCATAAAATCTTGTCTTACACACAAAAAACCAATTCTGAGTGTAAAAGACAAATACATTTAAATATGGTTCTAGTCCTATTATACATCAGTATGAGGAAGCTGCTCAGAGACTCAGAAAGCCAAAAGACCTTGAGGGTCCAAGAGGCTGGAAGCTTGTTAAGAAGAAGGAAAACAACCCATCATCATTACACTGAACTACTAATGACATCCCATCAGTGAATAATTTCAATCTTCCACCTACATAAAATCAACATGTAAAAGTTACTCCACATTATTTGTAAATAAAATAACTCATGGAAACAGTAATTCACTGCCAGATGAAGAAAAGATCTGAATTCATCAGACTGCAGTGATGGATTTTTACCAAAATCCCTCAGAAGCCCTATTATTGATAAATAAAGTGCAAAAAGCCTCCTCTGGAGTCTATAGAAAAGAGCACTCTGACTGCAGTATCTGCTGAAATAAGGCAGTAAGGAACATGTATTTGTGCTACCTGGCACTGTGTCGTTCAAATGTTCAAATGTGTGTCTGTTTGAACACTTGATTAGAAATGTGCCCTTACAAAAAAAAAAAAAAAAAGGCAACAAACCTAAAGAAGCCCAAAAAGCAACCAAACAAAAAAGCTCCAACAAACCAACCAACAACCAAAGGACAAAAAAAAAACTTACAAAACTTAAAGTAGCATGTAAAAACTCTGCAAAATATAAGGCACCTTTTTTGAGAGGAGAGGCATACTGGCAAGGCATAAAGCAGGAGCATTATGACCATTATAAAAAAATAAATTAGCGGATTTAATTCATATTTATGTCTGTAGGCTAAGAATCTTCAAATTGGGGGGTGTTTCGCAACAGAGATATTTAGTGTGCTTTATAGCTTTCCAATGCAGCAGATAAAATTCTGAGACAACAGTTAAGGAATGGATTCACTGTGGCACATTGTAAGAGAGTTATACACAACTAACACAAGGAAGCATTGGCACAGTCAGTGCTTCCCCAGGAAAAAGCAGCATTCTTCCCAAAAGGCTTAGTATAAAGGGACATAATCCTGCATGTTTCTCCAGTGGAGGAGGAGTGAGGTGGGGGGGGGGGGGGGGGAAAGGTCAATGATCCTCCATA